>VACF01000450.1:0-80058 GCA_006891605.1 Pleurozium schreberi | reverse complement strand
TGTTGGGTATTATGTTGCTGTTAATCAGTCAAACATACATAACATTCTTAACCTTCCCTAGGGGGGTCCCTTTTGCTTGTGCAGAAAGTGGGAGCCCCCAGCAAAGAAAGTTCCTCTTGAATCCACGTGCGGAGAGGGCTTTGGCCAAAGGATGGGCCAACACTGTAGAATGGAAAAGCCAACCAATGAACTTGTACAGATTATAACTGAAAATTCCAGCGAGGTATCTCGAGGGGAATTATCCTTTGACTTTGGAGGTGCACATTCCACTGGTGAGCAATATTATGTACTAAATTCTCAATTGCAAATGTTTGTTGTGGCAGACTTGTGGTTGAGCCAATTTTGGGATATCTTTGCCAATTGTGCCTATGATGAGCAATGCAAGTATAAATTACAACTATGTTGATTATATTTCAATTTTCTATTAACCCATAAATGACGCTGCGGATGTTTGGTGTTCGATGAATGACAAGGAACTCTTGTGCGTAGGACAAAAGTGCAACTACTCATCCTCGGAATTAAGGGTGGAAAGGGTAGATCTTCTACAATAGCTTGACTTCCAATGAGTGTCTTTGGATATTTTTGTACCAATGATTCCCATGGTATCAAAATGGATGACTTTCATAGTCATCAATTTGTCCTTTAATGGTTAATGTTATCAGAAGCAAAGAGACATGTGATGTGTTTACGAATGTGGATGATGTCACAGATGTAGCTTGTCTATGGACTTGGAGCAACTGGACTTTGTGCCCTTGCTACTCCAGTTGTGCCCTTGCTACTCCAGTTGTGCCCTTGCTACTCCAGTTGTGCCCTTGCTACACCTTGCAATTGCACAAATTTTTCTTTCACATTTTTATAATATATTTATAATAATAATAATAATAATAATAAATGGATTTGGATTACTAACAGGTTCGTGTGAACATCGCAAATGGAGATATGGTTGGTCACACTGGTGATCTCAAGGCCACGATCATAGCATGCGAGACAGTTGACAAGGCTGTCAAGGTATACATTTTTCTATTACTTTCATTGGCTCATAGACTCTAGACTTTCTTTTTTTCAATCTACTTCACTTTCTCTATTCCTTGAATACCTCGATTGAAATTTTTTCTAAATTTCGATTTCAAAGTAAACGTTGTAAGCGGCAATAACCAACTCCATTTCATTCAGAAATCAATGGTCATAGACATTTCGTCAAGTCACACTTTCATGTCTTGCTACTATGTCCAACAAATTGTATGAATAGATGCTTTTGTCTTTTATTGTAATAAGAGACAATATCATGTTTCTCTTTTGCTTTTAACCCTTAAACATCGAGGCAGACATTTTGTGTCTAGTGGATGACAAAGAATCTTTCTTTCAGTGTGGGACAAAAGTGAAACTATTCATCCTCAGAATTTTGTGTGAAAAAGAGAGAACTTCTACAGTGCTTTGACTTTGACTTTCAGTGATTGCTTTTGAATTTTTTTTTAAACCAGTGATTCCCACGATATCGAAGAAGATGATTTTCTCGGTTACTAGGGTCCATCCTTCAAGGGTTAAATTAATTTTATGTTACACTGCTTTGTGCTGCAGATAATGTTGGATGCTGTTGAACAAGTGAAAGGAATTTTTTTGATAACTGCCGATCACGGGAACGCAGAAGACATGGTGAAACGGAATTTGAAAACTGGGGAACCAGTCAAAAACAAAAAAGGAGAGACCGAAGTTCTCACCTCYCATACATGTAACCCGGTAGGCCGTTTTCAATGTTTTTTGGTGCATTGGAACCTCCTTTCATTTGCCCAACAAGAATATATGAAAATTTGACTAGTCTAATAATAGCAAGTAGGCATAGTAGCAAAAAATGTCGGGGTTTTTTGGAGGGGGGGCTTGCCTTAGTTGATGACATTGTTTGCCCACACTTTGTAGGTGCCGTGTATCATTGGTGGACCGGGATTGCCGAAAGGAGTAAGGTTTAGACAAGACTTGCCTAAYGCTGGATTGGCCAATGTTGCCTCTACCTTCATCAACTTCCATGGGTTTATAGCRCCTTGGGAATATGAGCCCACACTATTAGAATACAATGAAGATTGAATGGTATAGTTAAGTAGAGTAGCTAAGTAGCTACGACTTCAATGTCGGTAATTTATTTGGTCCTCTTGTTAACTGTAATGTCTGTATTAGAACATTATAATATACAATAGTTATTTGAGGTAAATGTTAGCATTTTGGGTTACATGCCAATTCCACTTGTCCTTGAAGGAATATTTACTGAAATATTTCAAGAAGTTTCATCTCCCCAAAATTCAGTTTCAGCTCTAAGATGCACAGATTTTGCCCCTCCTACCTTAGAACAAAACTCTACTCTCGTGTTCAGCACCGATCAGTTTTCCATTTTATGAATCTTAGACCAGACATAGACCACAATTGACCATGGCATAAATGATTTGAATGTGCCCCAATATCTAAATAATGTAAAACTAATCAATCACAAGATCAAGAGCAGCTCAAGAGAAGTTTCTATTGAGACTCTTAGGATACACATAGGGAATAACGGCAATTCCAGATTGACATAAGAGAGGACTGGTAATCAATGCGCTTGACTGGTTGATAAGAGGACTACCYTTACATTTACAAACTAGTGTCTTCTGCAAAAGAGACGCCACTACAAAATATGTACTTATGTGGAAATTAATACAATACAGTGATACTGCAGCCACCACTAAATCAAAATAGCGTGACTTAGGTAAATTAGTGTCCCACACACAAATAGAATAAATCAGTGTAGTGATCTGCTTTGACATCAAAACACCCCAAAAAATAAGATATCACAACATGTACAAATAAAGAGAGCTTGGACTTCCTTAAACGCCCTTCCGAAACGCAGCAACCACCCGGTCAGYCACCTCTTGCCCAAACAACCTCGGCATATTGCTACTCAAATCCACTTCCACTCCTTTCGTCTTGATCAACCCATCCCGCTTCTTCATATACGCCATTGCATCACTGTCCATAGCTTGGCCCAGGGTCTTATAACCCTCCAACCACGTCTGGAACACCGACATCGCAGCAGGCTGCACAAGTTCACCTGKTACAGAAATAATGGAAGGTACACCTGTTAAGCAGCATAAATAACCARTCCGATACGCGGTAAGGAATACCCAGTTACAACAACTGCAACTGTTAAAACACTTTTAAACCAAAATCAGAAACCAAGTTGATTTACGCCAAAAAATTACAGCAAAAACAACACCAGAAACCCAGGTTGATTCACTAGGTCTTCACACACTCAACTGCAACATTTATTCTATTTAGTGTCATACATGGTTACATGTAACACCAAATTCGACTACCATAGAGCAAGTGAACTCTTTTTGTTAAATTGTGTAGCTTGGGACCACCATTGAGAAGCTTTTGAATGGACAATCAGAAGCAAACAAGTGACCAACACACGATAGAAAGCTCACTGAATGGTGTTCATAAAAAGGTACACGAATATATGGTGTTGGATTAGTTGGGACATGTGTCATGAACTTTTAATCCCAAGCTTGAAAAGATGAAAAAAAAACATTCTAGCCTTGGTTGGAAATTAGTCAATCTAGGTTTGGCTATGGGGCACTTGTTGGTAATGGGTGGTTCTACCTTAGTATGCAAAAGTTATTAAGGGTCAAAGTTTGTATCTACAAGCGCCGTCTACATGACTAATTTTGAAAATATACATAGATTGTAGATGGTGCTTTAAGGTTAGCTACGCTTTTGGGTAGTGCCCACCTTAACTCCTGAGTGCCCTAGCGCCTCAAATACGGCTTCTCCAAACTGAAAGATTTCCTTGTTTGACTGTAATGATCTTTTCAACGGTACAGTCAAAGGACTGCCCGAGTTAAGAAACAAACAACATATTATGCAATAATTTTTTACTCATATTTCTGAATGTCATGAAATTTGTGCATATGAAAGATATTCCTCGTCCCCACATTTTGTTAAAATTTCAGCCCAAAATGTGCAAATCTCCAGTAACATGTACCTGCCCAAAATTTCTATGCTGCCAAAAAACGCATGTTGGTCCTTTAGAGGTTAACAATAATGGCATGACTAGTGACCACCATAGGAACTTTTGACTTTTTAGTGTCATTTCATTGTAGAAGTGATTTTATTAAGCCACTCACATTAGAAATTATTGTAAATGCTTTAGGTGTGTAAATTGAGAATCATGGATTTGGATTTTGTTGTTTATGGAATAGTCTAGAGAATCTTTTGGGCCATGAAGGGCTAAACACTTTAAAAATTCATAGAAAATTCATACCTTGACAAAAAAATATATATAATTTCAATTGTTTTCGCTTGTCTTTAAAAGAAATTCAGCAATGGAATGAAGGCAGACTCCTAATTCTAAAGAGAACAATTGTTTTACCTTGCCCTTTGACCACTGCACATATTTTGACTAATTGGATTCACAATTTTATTGGATTGCAATAGAATGGTAAATTCAAAGTTTTTCATATGTAGTTTGGTAAACTCACTCTTTAATAAAAAATACTATTTTCATCCCATAATGATCTTTCCTTTGGACAAATTGTTCTGGATTAAGGCTAGAAATAAYATTTTTAAGACCCCTTTTGCATTGTAAGTAGAGTTTGGTGCACTCTTAATGCCCTAGAAACTTTCACTAGTAGAAAACAAGCTATAAATGACTGTCCTAAATGACTGAAAATTGTCCACAATGACTACAAATGAGTCATTGTGAACACTTTTTAGTCATTGAGGATAGTCATTTAGGACATGTTTTTCTACTAGTGTTTGAGTTTTGAAGCCCTTTCTAAAGGGAAATTTTGGTCTCTTTGGAGACATCTGATAAAGGGAAATTTTGGAGTATTGAAAAGAGGAAATTTTGAGGCATTTTCAAAGTGCACCAATGGTAATTTAATTTTGAATGGAGTTCATCATTTTATAAGCGTTTAGTATGAGCCAAAGACCATGTGTGGACCTTTGCTTTGCCTCCCAAAGCTTCATCTCGTTCAATTGGGCAATATTCAAAGAGATGCAAAAAATAAGAATAAACAGTGTTGGTTTGTGTTTTGATTGATGGTTTCATGGATAGAGGGGGAATTTCTAGTAATCAAAAGCCAAATTGGACGGACTTGCAATGTCACACAAGATCATTTTGTGACAAAAAATTAAGGCCACCAAGATCATTATGGGACGGAGGGAATATACATTATAGGTGGTCAAAGCAAAAACTTATAGCTTTCCGTCCATTGTTGCCTCTAGAAGAGCCATTCTTGTCCTTTTGGATTCTATTGTGGTTCTTTAGACTCCTCCAATGGTAATCCAAAAGTGTCCCTTCATATTGTGGAATAATGAAAAAAACCTTTGCCCACGTGTGTTTTTAAAATGTTAGAAAAATGGTGACCATTCCACCCCTTTCAACTCCAGTTTGACTTTGTGCAAAGTTTTAACTACATTAGAATGCAAAGAGAGTGCAAAGTGTTGCTTCACACTACACCCCAAATTACAACTCTCCAAGTCTTGATTCAAGTTCAAATTTGAAGATTTTTGGATTTTTCTATATTGCGAATGTGGTGATCACTTGTAAGCTGGGAAAGACTATTTTTTCTAATATTAACTTCATTGATCTCTATTAATCCATTGGACTAATATCTTCTATGATAAAAAATATTTGCAATTTGTAGATCCTAAGTTAGATGGAATTGGCAAAAATTTGTTCCAAAAAAACTCAAATTTCCCACAAGCTTCTAGTTGCGGCCTTTGGACAAGATCAATTTTTGGTGACAAATCACCAATACTATTTTCATTAATCCCAACTTCCTTGGGTTGTACACTGAATAGGTGTATTAATCCCTCAATGCCCAAGGGGCCCAAAAGTGGCCTCATATAGTGTGGCAGTCCACTTTGAAGCGCTCCAACATTTGCATCAAGTGTCCGATTTCAATAAAACTTGATAGAAAAGTTGCGCATACTAGTCTAGTCTTTATGGTAAAATTTTCAGATCAATCCAAGACGTATTGAGTTTGTGTAAGTCATTCGAAGTTCTCAGGTTCAATTTAGGTTCATCACACTGCATTGTGAAGGCTTCAACTTCGATGGATTGTATCTTTTCCATCAAATGTTTGTTTTCAAAAAAAAAAATTGGAATTTGTTTCCATAAAGTTCTTGTTATTGTGGTAAAAATTTCATGACAATCCAAGTTCATTTGAATGCTTGGGAACAATTCAAAGTTCAAAATCTAGAAATTTTTGCATTCCAGTGAACTTTGGCGGCTCATAGCTTCTTTGTAAATGATCCTTTTTCAACATTTTTTGTTGGAAAAGTTGNTAGTGTCCTAGCAACTTTGAGTTTTGCTAAAGGGAAATTTTGGAGTATTGGAAAGAGAAAATTTTGAGGCATTTTCAAAGAGCACTAATGGTAATTTAATTTTTGAATGGAGGTCATCATTTTATAAGCGTTTAGTATGAGCCAAAAACCATGTGTGGACCTTTGCTTTGCCTCCCAAAGTTTCATCTCCTTCAATTGGGCAATATTCAAAGAGATGCAAAAAATAAGGACAAACATTGTTGATTGACACCTCCAATCATTGGATTTGTGTTTTGGTTCATGATTCCATGGATGGAGGGGGAACTACTCCTTGGAGTTGTTTTGTTGGTCCCAGATAACAATCAAAAGCCAAATTGGACGGGTTCACAATTTTACAAGTGCAACATGAAGATCATTTTGTGACAAAAAATTAAGGCCAATAAGAAGATCATTATGGGATAGAAATTAAGGGCAATAAGAAGATCACTATTAGGTGGTTGAAGCAAGAACTTATAGCTTTCCATCCATTGTTGCCCCTAGAGGAACTATTCTTATCTTTATGGATTCTATTGTGGTTCTTTAGACTCCTCCAATGGTAATCCAAAAGTGTCCCTTCAAATCGTGGAATAATGAAAAAACCTTAGCCCATGTGTGTTTTTATAATGTTAGAAAAATGATGACTATTCAACCTAATTCTACCCCTTTCAACTCCAATTTGACTTTGTGCAAAGTTTTAACTACATTAGAATGCAAAGAGGGCACAATTGGACCCCAACATCAAGGGTCCAAATTAGGCACGGGTCATTTTCATTATCTTAGAACTTAGAGGCAAGTTGAACACCAAAATGGTGAGTAACAACAACCATTTCTTACATGTAGTGTACATTGAGATGCTCACGCTACATTTGTTCCATAGTAATTTAGCCCATTGCATTCAAAGTGTTACTTCACACTACACCCCAAATCCCAAGCCTCTAAGTCTTGATTCAAGGTCAAATTTGAAGATTTTTGGATTTTTCTATATTGCGAATGTGGTGATCAATTGTAGGATGAGAAAGATTATTTTTTCTAATTTTAACTTTATTGATCCCTATTAATCCATTGGACTAAATATCTTCTATGATAAAAAAAATATTTGCAAGTTGTAGGTCCTAACACTACAAGAGAAAGGGTTGTTTTAAGTAAAGTCCTAGTAGTATAGTCTTTTAAGTAATGACCTTTAAGTAAGGTTTTTAGTAAAATTTTACTGAAAAGACTATCTTTTTAGTAAAGTTTTACTAAAAACCTTACTTACGCGATGATTCATGATCTCAGTAGGTGTGCGAAATCACACCTTCGGCTGCATGTCGAGAACACTCTCCTATTCCAGATTTAGATTTGCAGCATGCGGTATTACAACACAGAAGCTGTCCACAAACGAGGCAGATAGCAGGATCCCTGCAAAAGTAGCAAAGGGGTAGTGACTTTTTTAGTACAAMGGTYGGAAAGCTTCAGGAAGTGAGAATCATCTTTCCTGCGCAGGCTGATCCCAAARAAAACACGTAAGGATGCAATCCAMCAGTACAAACATAWCGTTTTCTGTCAGGAAGAAAGCTCAAAAGCTTCAGAAAAGACTCACGTAGGCATTTCCCCACAAGTGGAACATTCTTTCTTATTGTGGATGTTCTCCAGAAGCAATTCCTGAACAAAACGTTCAAACAGCCTCAGTACAGCCATTGTATTCAATATGGAGACACTACAGATAAATCATAAGTCTATGGTGTCGCATGCATCAGCTGTGTTGGAAAGAGGGGTGGAATGGGGTGRRGYGGGGGGTAAWTATGAACCATGCCAAAGGGCASAGCATAAAACTCTTCCCAAAACTATGACCGAGTCTGAATTCAAATAGAACATATAATAAGTAACGAACCTGGAAAACGAAAGGTAACTTATGGAACGATGCCTTGTAAGGAACTTTCCGCAGCTCAAATGTGAACGATTTTGAAACCTGTAAAATTAAGAACGAATCAAGTGACTTGAATCAATTTCCAAGGATGTGATAAACAAATTTTAAGCAAATTTTGCACCTTTCAGTAAAAAAACTCCTTTTAATTCAAATACGCATATCATGTTCCTGCAACTTCCACAGGCGAAACAAAAACACCCAACTTACTCGTTGGTGAAGTCTGAGCAGTTCGGTTGCCAGCATCTTCTTCGCTCCTGGATTATTAAGAAACAGTGATCAAATTACTCAACAAAATATATCTAAGCTAAAAACTTAGACGCTAACAAATCTTACAACCCAATACTTAATATCTTAATATCAAAATCTTAATATCAAAATATGTGCAAAGTAAACTTCATCAAAATCAACTTCTCGTGAAATATGAATTCTTGAACGTCAAATGCGATATTAGTAATATCTTGAAACCAAATCGTCACAGGGATAACTTGGATATGAGTTACAATTTCAGCTCCTTTAAGGTAACATCAACTGCAAATATTTGAGGTATCACATGAAGTTACCATAAACTTCAGGGCGCAATATTTGAGCGCARTCTGGAAGTTGCAATGCCAGCTGTAAACTGTTAAAATCCATCACTTTTGTCCCTGAAAAACATGAAAAAATCGGTGTCTAAGGTCTCCAAAAATGAAACTGGTAAAATACTCTCACGATATTGAAAAATTCAGAGAAAAGAAGAGAGAACCCTGTAGCATAAAATCACATATTGCAACTACCATTCAGAAGCGAATTTCGGAAACCTGTCACATTCTATACCTGATTGTCCATGCTGTCCCCTRAAGTCCTCTCGAAGGATTATTTGTACCTGAGCACTCAAAAAATCCAGTAAGTAACTTAACGATTTCACTCAAACTYATAATTAATATTCATAACATTACGAATATTCAAACAAGACCGGAGAGAAAAAAGAGCGTGAATGGCTAGAGAAAACAATTTCACAAGCAGATTCCACAGATCATTTCAATTTTCAAACTCAAGGGAAACAGCTGCCTCCATTAACAGACTGCATGACCAAGTTGTGCATCCTGAACAGGATTATCCGTAGTAGGCAAGGGCAGAAAGGAACTACCAGCATCGCAGCTCTTCGCAGAAACGGAAGACATGCACTTTGCACAAGGGTCTCCACCATTGGATCTTGAACATCCAGCCCAGAGACTGCATTTTGTGTCTGCAAAACAGCTGCAGTGTATGCAAACTTCACCATCGAGAGCAAAGAAGGCAGATCAGGTTGGCCAGGGAAGATCTGTATAGCAAACCATTGAAAATCAGTCAATTAACATCAGATCAAGTACTTCAAACCAAATTCAAAAAAATCATCCAAAAACAAATACATCAATCCGGGATGCATATTTAAAACCAAAGGGCACTCACTATTAAGAGCAACGAAAGAAGCATCAACGGATCCGCCGTAAGAACACCATTTTCAATAATATCTTCAATCCATCGGCGACGCTTATCCAGGACTTTCAACGCTGGAGATGCTTGCTCACAAGGGTTGTGGTTAGTTACGGGTTCTTCTTCAAAGTCACGAAGCTTGTCCAGGGCTTCCCGAGAGCTTCGAGACCTCTGCTCTGGAGATGATATCTGAATAGGATRGCGGTTTGGTACGGTTTCTTCTTCAACTTGACGCTCAGGAGAATCCTCATATGTAAGCTCATACCTTTGCTGAGGAAAGGTCTGGGGAACAGAAACCTGAGCATTTGCCGCAACAGGATGCATGCCATGATACGGTTCAGCATATTTAGAATCATCATAGCAGCTGTCTTTGCTCTCCTCACGTAAAGGACTCTGTACTGAAGCTATATTTTTAGGCGCTATCTCTTCGCTATCTTGAACAGATACGAGGCACGGCAAAGGAGCTGAGACTAAATTCTCTTGAAGGTTTACAGGTTCATCCAGACAGTGTTTATCATCAGTCGACATCTCTGCCAATTCCAGCATTTCAGGAGGTTCTTCAGAACAACTCCTGTTCCAAGGAAATATCTCCTCAATAATTTTCTCAAGCTCACTGATCCCAGCCACATTGAGTGAGGAATCGATCCCAGTATCTGACTCGGGTGCAGTCAATCCAAGGCAGACTCTGAATCTCTGCAACCAATAYTTCTTCGCTCGCACTGTAATARAAGAATCATGGTCAGTGTCCAAAGATACTAGCATAAARTGTAAGGTACAGAATTSGTGCGCAAAAAAGGAAGACGACACTCTGCTTCAGAAAAGACARACAGTACAAAGTGGACCCTARTTTTCTATCTAGGTCACGTGTTTCGGACCAGGTTTCCGGTGTAAACACGTGAAAACTTTGTCTGAGTTGATGCCATCTTTTTCATCTCCTCAAGCTGGGTATGATTAAATTTTAGTAAATAAAACGGTGAAACTAATATCAAACAGATGAAGGGAAACTAATGCCCAAAACACTTGAAACAAGACAAGAAAGGAAACATGAAATGCATCACAGAAATCAACTCAATGGAATAATCAAAAAGCCAAGTCAGATTCCCAGTGACGACATTTGTGAAATTCGCACCTGCACCTGGCAAGGTGTTAGAAAGCATGGCCAGCCTTCCYAGTTCCCGAAGTGCTATCCAATGGGCAGAGTCTCCACCCCAAGTGCATTCATCGGAGAGCCTAATTGGTGCCGACGAAGATGACGCCGAGTCGCTCTTCATAGAGCCATCTCTTGTTTCAACTTCGCAGTGCATGACATTTAAAACAAGTGCCTCCCAAAGTGCCTTCATACAAACCAAAAATTTCCTGACTTTCAATACTGACATTGGTTTGGTAGATCATGAAAGTACCAAAAAATTCTGGTAACTATTTAATTTAGTAATACGATGACCAAGATCAAAATTAACAATTTCTGCATATACACACTACCCCTCGGGTTCCCAGTACAGAAAGACAAAAAGCGCAGGAGCCTTCAATGTACGTAATGCTTAGAGAAGGCAAGATAGYACACTATTGATGCAGTCTGTCTAAATGGGAGTGAACTGAATCTGCTGACATAAAAGGGGTCCTCGCGACTTACCTCGGATATTTCAAACTTATTTGGATCTCGTGACAACAGAGACGACTGTTTCTGTACTCTTAATACCTGTGTTACAAGGCCAGCACCAATCCATTAAAACAACTGTSAAGTACCATTATGATTGTCCAATAATGAACGCAAGAAACCGCCTGACTTTGTCACAAATGCAACCGCCCTACAGTCTGACCACACTGCTGTGAAGTTAGCAGAGAAGGCCTTAATTGGTCGAGAGGCAATTAAAATGCATATGGTAAAAGGTCTCGTCTAATTTTTCTGAGTTTATGCACATCGTCGATCAAGTGATAACATACCTGACTACAGAAATKATCCACAGCGCTCTCTAGATTCTTGTTTGATTGCCAAAACCGGGTCCAAGAATTTCCTGTTTCTTCCATACCCTTSAAATCCTCACGAATATCAAGTTTCTTGGAAGAAAGAGATGCTTCCACATCTGGCAGAAGAACATTTGCTATACGCCGGCAGGTGGGACATTGGAATTCCAACTTCGACGGGTCCACAACACCATTTCCTGAGATATCAATTCAACAAGACATTGTTCAGCGAGAGACAAATATATAATGCATCCTAAGAAGCTCATCTTGTAGACCACAGAACAATTGACTCCGGTGTTTGTGAGATGTCAGTAACAATCGATCGGTTAATTAAATCAAACTTCACSGGAAGACCAATTTACAAGGGCCGAGAAAACAAAAATTAGCACAAGATGCAAATAATAATGCCAAAGAGTACACCACTCAAAGTGTCCGCATAAATATCAGGCTTACTCGTTAAAAAGGACAGAACAGATATAATTCCTCCAACAAGTTCAAGAACTGAATTTCTGGTACGATATTCATAGGTTTGTAAGCGCATTGTATTGGTTGCCGCTAATACTCACCTGGATGATTCAACTGAAGATTCTTTATATGGCCGTGGAAGCAGTCCAAATGCATCTGATGCGTGAAAGACAAGTGTTTATGGTCAACAAATTTTGTAATAAAAAAACACGTACACGGACTGATTTAACCAGTACAAGATTAAGCCCAAGAAATCCCATTTAAGGCCGATACAAAATAATTTATTTTTAGAACAAAGCAAAGTTAATTAGTAGTATAACGTGTAACAAACCAAGTGCAAGAAAAAGATGCATATTGACATCCACTTGCAAGAAAAAAGGCAAGAAGACCGAATATTATTCGGTGCACACAAGGTTAAAAGTAAATGCTCTCTTACTGATCATGCCAGAAACTCCCTCTATAAATAAGCTCTAGTCGACTAAATTCTTCTGAAGTCCTTCGCCACATTTGCGCACGAATCTAGGTTGACACAAAAAAGTTCAATAAAGATTGCACAACAGTCAGTATGAACCAACCTCAGTCAATAAATAAACTTTATTAACAATATCGACAAATTCCAAAAAGAAAAGCTGTCAATGACCAATGACCTCAACTTCTGAATCTGAATCTAAATAAACAAAACAAGGTGTACAGAGAGCATTGTGAAAACTGGACACAGAAATCCTCCCCAGCACAGAAATACGTATAAAGAGAATGAAATGATCCATCCATAACGTCAATCTTCTGAAAGGAAAAAAGAGAGAAAGAGAAAGCCAGTATRTAGACACCAAACCTGTGCCATCCAGACCARAATGCGTAGCGGATGTTCCATGAGCCGCAGCACCTACAAAATAGCAAGTAGACTTATCATCAATGTTACAATGACTCAGCAGCCTGTAAGCTTGACATACATGGGRTGTGTGATCCAGTAGACCTTATATTTGAAGCTGTTTGACTGCTGATGAAATACAAGTAGCAACATCTCATGTACAAACTGAGCGGACGAGCGGAGAGAAGATACTCCGAGAGAGAGTGTGTCAAAGTAAGAATCCCATCAAATACAACAAATACGTGTTTGTATACAGCATCCACATATGAATCAGAAAGTCCTGAAGATGCTAAAAAATGGCAAAATGTATTGTTGTGATTAACCTAAGGCCTCTCCAAGTGCATTGAGCTTAAAGGATTATGTTGGATGCATAAAAAAGATGTTGAGACATGTGCTAGCAGCAAATTATTGAACMTAGACACAGCAATAGCACAGTGCAGTACCTCATCCTCTGTAAATCTGTCTATACCGTGATTATCCTGAGGCAAGAGCGCAGAAAGAAAGCCCCTCTCGTGGTTATCCCAACGTAAGAGCACAAGCTTCTGYAGAATTGCACTTAATGCCCTGTGGAGCGGTATATGAAGTGAAACATAATGTCTAGACAGGGGACCGTCTTCATCCTGTTCAGCTACGCGCTTAGCCTGTGAAACACCTTAAAACGCCATCTTAGTATCACGCTCAAATGTCAATCAAAATGACTTCAAAATCCGAATGCAAGACCACAGATAAAAAGGCAAACTTATCGCACACTCATGTCACCACGTTACTGTGCTAATCACAGGTAACACTATATGTACATGCACATGAAGACGGTTGATAACCATAAAGCATATTTGTATTGGTCCAAACCAAGAAATCGAAGACAATACGATGAGATGAAACTACATATTGAAGTATCTTTACAACAGCTATACCTGCTCCAGGTATTCCCTCAAGGCCTTCAGTGTGCATGTAGCAGCCGTAAGTAGGGTCTTTTTCCCAACTTTGGGATCTTGATAGCAGCGTGAGATCAACTGAAAAACTATCGCCATACTGTTCATCTACAAACCAAAATATTCTCAAATTAGCAAAAAAGCATGTGGTATAAACATAAATAAAAGTCAAAAGGGAGGCTCAGAGAATAATATAGGAGTCATAGATCACCATTTCGCAAGATCTTTCGCCAACACTGACAGAGGCAGGAACCACGAATCGAAACAGAAAAGTATGAAAGGTCCAATACTCATCACAGGATCAAATAAACGAAAGTGAGCACTCTTGAAAACCAAGTAGATAGAATTAGAATTGAGCACGATCTTCACATACAGGCATAAATTGCAAGAGAATAGCTAAAAACTGCTGACCTCCAGTTGGATAGCAAGAGTCCACGAATTCGCAAATTCAATGTCCTCTTCTCAATTTCAATTCATTTACTATGAGAGACACTACTTTCGGATCGTGGAACCAAGTAAGATACGGGCAAATAAAATGATAGACGTTAAGAAGATGATCGATTACTGTCGCAGATGATAACGAAGTACATATCCCTGTACAAGATCGCTAAAGGGAGGGCATATGAGGCAAAACAGTGATCATACAACTGTTCTGAMAGGGRATTTCAACTAATAAATTCAGCCTAAATTCAGCACATACTATAAASAAGTGCAAATACTGTCCGTTTTGAAAATAGGAGAGTATCGATCAATCTCATTCTCATGAGAATATATTTACTAACTTCACAGCTTATGCCAAACTCTGCAGAGGGGTTTCCATAATCGATCCAGATATCCAATATAATGGGCAACTCCATCCTCAGCGATATCAATGAAGCGTGAATCTGAAATTAGCCTAAACAATACACTTCAAACTCTCGACCAGATCACATCTCGACTCCATCCCATTTCTTCATCTAGATTTTACATCACAAAGGAATAACGAAGTTTAGGTTCCGTCGGAATAGATCGTTAACGATCACAGCTCCCTATGGAGCTGTGAAGCAAAGATCGACMCGAACAAGGAATCACGACCTCAACATTGAACCCTTTAAAAAGCCCGTAAAAGGATATCCAGAACTTCCAAGTCTGATCCAAAAATTGGAAAAATTCTACAAAATTGTCCAAGCTTGTCGGCTTAATGCTGTCTGTTGGATTCCTTAGCAAAGGTCCACTATACGAAACACAAATGCAACACCATAGTGGGGACGATCAGATCGTGCTGACATACCTAGAATCATTCGTTTGACAAGTGCGGCATCGATAMGCAATTATCCCCTTGGACCAAACGTTCGTGCACTGCGATTCTCCTYGAGCCCGAAACTCGTCGAGATACGRTTGTAGAGGCACCCCCCCGCTCATCTTCAAGCTGAGATCCTCGAGGGCAATCACCGCTCCATCCTTACTAACATGAGTAGGTTGGAGTCCAGACATTTCCGACCTTCAACGCGGGCAAGCCACAGCCACGGCCACAGCGTCGTCGTTTGCGTCGTTTCACGCCACTACGAAATCAGTGATAAACAGAAAGCGAGATAAGATCTGCCGCACGAGCCAACTGCGTTCCGTCGACGCATCCGCAGTAACAACTTATGAGTATTATCAATTTTGCACCAACGAAGCCTCTTGCCTTCCATGAGGCCTCTTTCCTGGAACACACACCTTCACTACCTCACCCTATCACCCTCTCTCAAACCGGTCCCCTAAACCCTAACACAATATCGACCTCCATCGCCCCTCCTTGCATCGCCCGTACACCGCGTCGCCCCTCACGGCGCCTTCGCCAAAAAAACTCTCAACAGGAGGGGCTCAAGGGAATAAATACACCTTCCAAAGCAAAACGCAACAACCACGCTCCGTACAGAGACTCCAATAACAAATCTGGAATAATGATCTCTACAGAAAATACAGAAGAAAAAAGCGGACAGCGACAAGAATCACTTCCGTCTAAGCATAGTACTCCACTTCTTTCCTGAGGTAAAGCTTAATCGTCCCTCACTCGCGCGGTCAATGCACTTGACCAACCACACCTGTCAATCGCACATCCCACGCTTTTCTCGAAATTTCTTACAATTTCTTCCAGTAAAGATCAATGAAGAAAAGTAGCTCTGCAATGAATCGAAAACTACAGTAGCACGGAAGCAAAAAGGTCTTTAAAAATCCATGCTCTGCTTCCTTGAAGCAAACGCTCATTTGCCGACAAAGTTGCACTACTGTTCACAGACGTCGTTGCAGACAGGGGCCCCACTCGCCCCCCCAGTCTATGATGAAAGCCTCACGATGACAGAGAGGGGATGATACCGACAATCAGTGGCGACTGTTCTCATTCGTCCATCCTTTACCGTCCGTCCCCGCCTTTTCTTTTTCTTTTTTAATATTTAAAAAAAAATCAGGCGGGTGGACTGGTCTCATTAAATACCGGGCGAGTTGCACACCGCTTTTTAGCGGGAGCGGTTACCGTGTTCCTTCCAGTTGCACTTCGTAGAAAGGAGGCAAAGCTCACCATTCTTGACCAGGAGCGACTGACCAAAATGTACCGGGAATGGATAGCGGCCTGGTGAGGGGGGGTAGAGCATCTCCACCAGTGCGGGATAGCGGGGTGGTCATTTCCTGGACTCATTAGAGTTGATCCTTAGAGCATTCCCACCCATCCTGGCCTTTTGCAGGCAGTTCGGGATGATTGTTATGTAGGCCGGTTGCCCTCAAGGCCGGAGCGCCTCGCCCATGACCAAGGCCTAAGAGCATTCCCACCCGTCTTGACCTTTTGCAGGCAGTTCGGGAGGATCTCTGTGTAGGCCGGTTGCCTTCAAGGCCAGAGCGCCTCGCCCATGACCAAGGCCTAAAGGCCGGCCTCCCTCCAAATTTCATGGAGGATTTCAAGGGAGGGCTTCAAGTAGTGCATTTGATTGGGCGCTTTAGTAAGAGGATTTATAGCATTTTGTCTCACTGACCAAAATGTACCGGGAATGGATAGCGGCCTGGTGAGGGGGGGTAGAGCATCTCCACCAGTGCGGGATAGCGGGGTGGTCATTTCCTGGACTCATTAGAGTTGATCCTTAGAGCATTCCCACCCATCCTGGCCTTTTGCAGGCAGTTCGGGATGATTGTTATGTAGGCCGGTTGCCCTCAAGGCCGGAGCGCCTCGCCCATGACCAAGGCCTAAGAGCATTCCCACCCGTCTTGACCTTTTGCAGGCAGTTCGGGAGGATCTCTGTGTAGGCCGGTTGCCTTCAAGGCCAGAGCGCCTCGCCCATGACCAAGGCCTAAAGGCCGGCCTCCCTCCAAATTTCATGGAGGATTTCAAGGGAGGGCTTCAAGTAGTGCATTTGATTGGGCGCTTTAGTAAGAGGATTTATAGCATTTTGTCTCACTATGTTTTAGAGGCCGGTGAAGAGGCCACGATACGGCCTCCAAAAGCTCCTTGTTTTGGAGGCCGCCCATGGCCTACAAGCAAGGCCTCTTCAGAGGTCATCCGTTTCGTAGGACGGGTGGGGCAATTTTGGAGGCCACAAGAGAGAGGCCATCCGTTTTGTAGGACGGGTGGGAATGCTCTAAAGGTCGTCCCCAATTGTAAGTGGTGTCAGAGGAAGGTGTAAGTGAGAATCGTACAAAAGAAACACAACACTAAACTTCATTAGATTCAAGTTTTGGTGCTCCAAAGACTTTTGTCTTGTGTTTTTCTCAAACATTAGTTCCTAGGCATGTGATAATTAACTCTATTAAGTTAATCCTTTGATGGCGATGGCAATTTTGGTTATCCTTCATTTTAGAGACATATACTCATATATGTGTAAATCTTTTTGATTATGTAGCCACACAAAGTAGAAATCAGGGTAGGTCTTTCGATGACCATCTTTAAGTTGCATCTTGTGTTGTCATATTGAAGAGCTTGAAATAAGATGCTTTTGAGTACATGGAAAAGTGTGTCAGAAGACTTAGCAAAGTCATTTCTATCTAGAGTCCTTTATTCTGTATCATTTCAAGACACATCCTTCGTCTTTTCAATTGGGAGCCGCAATGGCAGTAACACACAAGCATACTTGCATTCAGTAGCAATGGTAGGAAACTACAAGATAAGTCATTTGGTTGTATGCTAGACATGTGGGTCATTTCTTTTCTACATTTTTTTTCTCTATATACTGAAAACTATACCATCTCAAATGCTTCAGCAATTTCACCTTGTGCTTAATTCAAAATCACATGGTTGTTGCAAATCCACAATGCATCGAAAGTACCTACATTGTAAAACACACAATAGCCAACAATACAATATTAATCCAACACACCCAAAAAATGAATTGTAGTCGTGGCCTTGTCTTTAATAAACTTAAGGGTTTAACTAGTTATGTTGAGTAACCTCTACTATCAGGGCAAGCAAACAAAATCGGGGAATATACAATTTATATATACCTAATAAATGCTCGGTTTCCACTTGTGTCCTTGATCAGCATCAGGCATTGCTTTATGCAAAAAGATAACTTACAGTCAATTTATTTTTGAAGATAAATTACTTGATTATTCCACACACTCACTTCACTAAATTAATTTCAAATTGATCGCAAGTCTTTTGGAGCATTGTTCATGCATCACACCAAATGGCTTAACAAACTAAATACTTATAATGATTAACATCAAATTTGAACTTAATTATTCTATACTATCATTGGAAGTACATCAAATACTTATATAATTGAACACAAGTAAGATGAACAACATTCTTCTAAACAATGAGGTGACCTCATAACATTCAAAATCAATGGAGCATTTAGCTCTATAACACTCTTGCCAATAAGAGATTTCTCAAAATAATAATAAAGTGTCCACCTACCACATGTGCTCAAAGTGCACTATCTTTGCGCAAGTGCAAAAAGCACAATTTTTCTTCCCAAGATGAAATTGGTTGAGATGAAGCATATTTAAGTTAGGAAAAATGGATTTTTTTCCTTTACTATTTTCCAAAAATCAATCAACATTTTCCTGTCCATTTTCTTATTCATTCGTTGTAAATAACTTTTAGAGATAAATTTTTCTAGGTTTGAATTTCTAGAGGCATCTTATTTTCAATGCTTTACAAATTCTCTATATTTTATTTTTTTCTTAACACATTTATTCCAAAAGTCACTAGACTCATTGAAATAAGCCATTTTGAGACAAATAGGACAAGTGTTTCTTGCAATATTACTTAACATAGGCCAAAGTAAGTTTCATTTTATAGTGATTTACAGACTGAGTGTGACCACCTCATCATTTTGAAGGCACATTACCCTGAGCACTCAAATTCTATTTTAAATTCCTAAATTTACTTAACATTAAGTAGCATGCTTCGAAAAGAATGTTATGCTAACTTTCTCTTTTTCATTGAACAATGAGAGCACTCCAAAATAAGCTTACGCAAATAAGTGCCTAAACTCTTTGTTTCATACCATAGATGATTTTTTGCTTTCAACCTATGATTATGTATTTAAATAACAATATTTTTTAGCCACACATGCTATCTTTAGAATATATATCACTACTTCAATGGCAAAAGAAAGAAAGAAAAAACTTAATAATTATCAAAAATTAAAAATTTGAATTAAAAGTTGAATTTTGTATTATATTTGGGTATCCTGAATTTTTGCACACCAAAATTCTTCATATTTTTCAAATCAATCAAATTACAATGCATGAAGCAAGACTAAACAAATAGATCTTTGATACAAGATAACCCTAAAATCCTAGAAATCCTAGAAATACATTTATAGTTGCACCATTTATTATTGAAATCACTCAAATAGTCATAACATTATAATCCTAGAAGTATGTATTTCTAGAAATTCTACTAAACTTGGTTAGTTTTTTCTTTAAGCTATTTTTTAGCTCAAATATTTTTTTAATAAACACTAAATATCATCATGTATTTTTGAAAATCCCAAATAAATCTCACACAACTTTCAAAGTGAAAGATAGGTGTATTTAATACAATTTTTCAATCAGCCTTTGAAGAAGGATTATGACATTGAAAACTTTACACAATTTGAGTCTATAAGAAGGATAATATCCAATTTTAAGTTAAACTTTTCTCAAATTTTTTTATAACCAAAAAATAGTCTATCCAAAGTTTTATGAAAAACAAAAAAATTAATGTATTTACAAAAAAAATTGATTGTAAAGTGTATGCAATGAGGGACCAAGAGCTAAAGTTGGAAAAAAACATATAACAAAACTTTTTAACCACTAAAATTCCAAGGCCATTTTACTGTCAAAAAACACTGAAAATTGTCATTTTTGTTGCATTCACCCAAGAAAACAAAAAAAGAATTTTTATTAAAATCTAATCGTAGGATCTTGTACTTTACTTGTATTGGATCATGTGGTAAACATTTCATGAGGTTTGACCGTGTAGATTGTAAGATATCAGCATTCGAAGTTGAAAAAGAAAGTTGTTTTGAACAATAGCTTGCAATTTYAGATGACTTTGACTGCCATTTGTCGAAATTTTTTGCAACACGGACTTTGAATTTTAAAATTTTTAGGTTGAAGAATTCAGTTGAAAGTCTAGATATTTGTAAAAAAAACTTACACTTGCTTTTCAATCTTTAAAAAATTGTTAAGTAGAAGTAGGTCCAATATTGAAAGAAAACTAAATGGTTAATAGCTCTAAGATGGGATTGAAACACAATAATCCCAATGGCCAAATTGTTCTAGAAATTAAAATTCACGTTGTCCAATAATGTTTTTTGAAAAATTGTGAAAATTGCATTCAGAAATGAATCCTATAAGTATTTTTTCAAGAAGATCCTTAGATTGCCCGAAAAACAAGATTTTCTATAATTTCCTCATTACTAGTCCAAATAGAATGAATCAAAGATTCCCATATAGACAAAAATGTACCATTTTAGGAATAAAAATTTAAAAGTTTAATTTTGAATTTTTGCAAAATTTTTTTTGTTGCCCGCCGAGTTCAATTATGCTTTTTTTGTGATATAACTTTTGCTCATAGGCACCAATTGAAAAAAAATTATATCCTCACAAAGCTAATTAGTTTTTCTATCTTATGAGAAAGTTTCAAAAAGTTTTATAGAAAACCAAAGTCACAAGAACCTGCCCAAAATCCAATTTGTCCCCCAAGCGAACAATGGGACTTTAGGGATTAAAGCACCAAAACTCAAATTCAATGGAGTTTGGTGTTATGTTTCTTTTATACTATCCTTGACTATCTTTGACACCCCCATTTCAAAATTGGGAGAGACCTTTGTGATTAACTCTACAAGGTAGATATTTTKGGTATCATCATTTATTCTAAGGGTTTTTAGTGACTCAAAATCATAATGGACATACCGGGTGTGCATCGAACACGGGATTTTAGCTTACTTCCAAAATTCCCACTTTCACCAACCATTTCAAAAAGGAATTTGTTGCTAACTTGATTTCCAAACACTCATGGAAGTAGTACCCTATCATTTAAGTGGATAGTGACACATTTTGTTTTTCAAAGGGTTTTCATCCTTATTGAATTACACCCCGTAGGATATGATTATCCCCCATCTTGTATTTTCCAAAAGCAATGTGGCCACCAATTCATACAGGGTATATCCCATCTCCATGTGTAATCCATATGCATTTCCATATGCATGGCATATGTATTTCTTGTTTGTATATGTATCCGTATCCATGTCCGTATGCGTATCCCAAAGTGACAGCCAAGATTGCCTCTCACAATGACGATCAATGGTGATTATTTTAATCTTAAATTGGAGATGTACATAAAAAGCCCCCTATTTGGAACCCGATTGATTTACCTTGCACATCCCTCCCAACTAATTTGGGGTCTTTGATTGCAAATATGAATTCAAAACTTGCAAATTCTATCATGCGTGGATAATAAAGAAATCTAGGGATTTAACAAGTGGCTGAGCAAGGGGGGGGGTAGTTCCCCCCGGTTGGGAATGCACTCCATCATCACAAGAGATAAGTTTAACCTCTAAGTGGTTTCAAAGACACATTGTGTTCTCTCGCTTCATACATGGCCCTTRTTCTCCTACTTCCATGAAGTATTTGTTTAGTATGTAAATTATAAAATTGAAGATACAATAGCCATTGATTTTCTCATGATTTTACAAAAAAATTGTAATGTCCACTGTTGATATGAGAGGTTGCCGAACACGCTCAACAATGTATTTCAAGAAAAATACGTTTACAGCTTCTACAGTGTACACACCCATTGATCCGTCTATTCACATCTGCTTTGACCGAGTACGCCGGTTTATTGCAGTTATAGTTGCTTTGTTGGCACCTGGGGATTGCGACAAAAGCATCTTCCGCATGATTAAATGACATTTTGGGTTTTAGGGTTTTTTGATACAATACATATGTATGCAAGCCCCCAAATGAGGGAGCCTCAAGCTTCATAATATTTTCAAAATTATTAACATGTCTGATGTAGCCAAAAATTGTGTAGCTCAATAGAAGACTTCAATATGCATTCAACACCAAAAAAAAATGAACAATAAACCACTCACTTGCAAGGTTGTGTATATCGCACTTAAGAAATGTACGGATGTATTGAAGACATTCAAAACCACTTAAGGTAGAAGGCTTGAGAACAGTTCGGGCATTTAGAAGCGCCCACCCCATAAATGTACACAGTTTGTACATGCTCTTTTTTCATAGCCTTTATCGATGTACTAATAGTGTACATTTTAGGGGTGGGCGGATTTGGAGCCCTATGTTAGTTCAACTTCAAAATTTCATAACTAATTCAAAAATGATCCAAAAAATATGAAACGACTTGGATTAGATGMCAACTCCTMTTCTCTTTGAAGRAAAATTCACTGAAAAATATTTTGAGAAGTTTCACCTGCYTAAAATTCAGTTCCAGTGCTTAGATGGTTGGTTTATGGACCTTCTACCTTAGGGGTTAAGTCTYTGTTGTTGCTTGCCTGTGAACCACTAAACCACAGGTGTTATGTGGCCCGTTCCCTTTTAAGCTTAGGTGTAGGCCGGTTTACCATATATGAGAGACTCTCAATGCGGTCTGTTCTTGCACGTGTCACAGACCTACCCTAGTACTTAAAGTTAAATGGTAACAGAATACAGGACATGACACAGGTACCAAAATTCAATTGGTGTCTATAGCCCAGTCATCCTTATATGGTTGTTTCGAGCCCTTGATTATATTTTCTCCCTATAAAGCTAGACAGGTATATGGTATACTCGTGAGTCAGCTCCAGCTAAAAAATTTAATAGGGTTACGTTCTAATAACTTGCTGGATGAAAAATTCATTGATAGCTTTGTCATGATCTAATTGTACACAATAAGCGATAAGTATATGCAATTCTAGCTTGGGGAAATGGGGTGGGGAATATGGGATGGTCTCAGCCGTACAAAACCCGACCACACCTCCTTCCTTTTTTCTCATAAATGGTAGCGAATAGTTCTCCCCGAATAGAATCTTGGTCTTGGTCGGACCCTCCTTAATTTTAGTCGAACTTAGCTAACAGAAATCTTATATATAAAGACCACACACTGATCCGCAGCAGTGTCTGGGGAGGATTTACGTAAGCTTAATAGGTTTTATATGGTAGCAAATATCCCTCCCTAGAATCTCGGCATGCCCCTCTCATAGAACGCAACAACTGGAGAAATAACCCCCATGTGCATGAAAAAATACCAAAGCATTGGAACAAACTCCGGGTTTCAAAAAATAAATAAATAAAAATACCAAAGCGCTTGTTTGGATCATTACCTAGGGGGCMAATAACCCCCCCTAGTCATTTCCGTAGACTAGACCGGAAGCATCTTGCTGCAAACTCCCAAAAAATGGAGCATGTCAATTAAAAAAAATTAGTGTTATTTAATTTCTTGTACAGTATAAAACCTTATTGTCTAATCAAAAGCAGCTATCCCATTTACCATATAAACTTCAGTTCACCATATTCTTCAACTTTGAAAGCATGTTGGCCAACTCATGTTACCATTCCACATGCAATGGAATTGAGAAAGATCAAAAACATCAAAATACAATTGGTTACCATTTTGTTCAAATGCAAAATTGCCCACGTCACCCCCCATCCCTAGCTCCTGAATGTGTGACACATAACCCACTCTATTAACCTCTAGTTCTCTGTACTCTTTCCATGTGTTTCAAAAAATTAAAAATTAAAGATAACACACTCTTTTAATATAGAACTACAGTGTATATAATTAAAATATTTTCCTCAATTGGGAACATACTCATCTGAGTGGACATTTGAATTCCACGTGTCAAGCTGTAAACACAAACGCAAACACACATATGAGTGTGTGATGTAATGTGAAGGACGGAAGTGTGTCATCAAAAGAGGCTTTGTGTTTGTTTGCTTGCTTGGAGTGTGTGTACTTGAAGGTCGTAGGTGCGGCTGGTGTACCCGTGGCACATACCATAGAAATATATAATTCTTATTATGAGTTTACAATAGAGTTTAAGTCAGTCTAAGCCACAATCTTTGAAATATGAGCAAGTGCCCACTGTCTGTCAATCTGTCTTTTCTTTTTCAAAGTTCAGACATTGAATTTTGAGCAGAACTTACAAGGGGGACGCAAAGGGGGACGCAAAGGGGGACGCAAAGGGGGTGGCAATGGTGGGAGGAGGGCATATTGGGATTGGTTGAGTCTGACTTAAGTTATAGTGCTTGGGATCCACTTGATCAACGATGGACGAGCTCAGTCAGCCAGTTGGTCGGTCAGTCGGTCAAGTTGCTGCTGGACCAAAAGAAAGAGAGAAAGGGGTTTTGAATTGAGCATTGGCGCCTGGGAGCTACCTCCAAGGCCAGTTGGGAGCAACCTCCAAGGCCAGTTGGGAGCAACCTCCAAGGCCACCCCACTTTGTCTGCAAATTCATGAGAGCCTGCCAGTGGGAGGGGGAGGTGGTGGGGGTGGGGGCTTCCAGTTGCTTGTGCGGGCAAGCAAGAGACTTGTGTGGTTCCTGTTGACTGAAATTGGTGCAGGTTTCAAGGATTTTCTTTTCTTTTGCTGACAAGTCTTATCTTGGCGCTGTACCCTTTGCTTCTACACGTATATGTCAGGTCTCAAATGAATGATATTGTGTATGATGGATGATGTTGTGTATGATGAACGGAATTGTTCCAGATCAGGTAGGGAATAGGATGATTGACAGAGCAGTGGTTACGGATGGAAGGAGATGGATGATCATAGGCCTTCAGATGGACTACTCTAAGTCTATGGGGTTGCGTGCACATGATTTTTCTTTTTGTGTTTTTTTTGTGTTTTTCTTCAAGTGGATCTCGTGAATAGTAAAAGGTGGCATCCTGAATCTAGGGGTTTGTAGTAGTGGATGGAAGTAGCTCTACTACCTATGTTGTATAGGTGTAGGTGTATTGTGTGCTCATTTTGGGGCATCCGGTTGGAGATAGACTCTATGTTTACTCAATCTACAAACTAATTCTACGTTGTACATAGCAAATACATTTTTTTAAATGCAGGATTTGTGAAAGTATTGGGTTTTAGATAATCATCATTTGATCTCTAAGAAATGTCTTTACATGATGCACCCATTTTGGAATTGAATCAAATGAACTCATACCACAATATTAACAATATTGTCTCATGTACACAACCATAAAAGTTGTTGTTTTTGACACACTTTAATTCTTCACTTAAATAGTAATACATCATGACTTAACGACACTCACAACCAACAAAAGCCAATCATTTGGTGAAGCAAAGTGTAATTCATATCAAAATTTGTAAAGACTTTTATATATTTCATCATCTAAAATTTACTGATTTTCATCATCAATATTTTCCAATTTTAGAAGTTATCCACATTTACTTCAAACAAATAAACAAACAAAACAATATTTTGTAAATGTTTTATATTACTCTATGAAATTTGACAACAATTTGTCAAATATATACACACACTGCAAGAAAACAATGTCCACAATGATTGTAAGTCCAAAATGCTATAAAAAATTATAGCATATCGAAAGTTATCGTGGACAAGTCATTTATACCTTTTTTTGTAGTGATGCTAAAATACTTCATCGAAAATTATTGGGGCAGGGGCCATGATCATCAACTTCCACGCATCATGATAGAAATTCTTCTTGTGAACGAATTTTTTATTTTTATTGTACACAACATCATTCATTTGAGTACTGACATACGTGCAGCATCAAAGCCTAGAGCACCAAGATATGACTTGTCAGCAAAATCCTTGGAAACTTGAACCACTTTCTCTTGACTGACCCAAAAATTCAAACCATTTTCCACCATCCACGATGGAATATCATTGTACTCATGYTACTAAAATAATGTATTCCATCCAAACTATTTTGAAAGGAATCTCAAATGTATAAATTTATGATTCAAGTGTCCTKGGTTATGCTAGAATTATTGAAATTGTTGACACTTGGTGTGAATTCTAGACTAGTGCTCATATTGTAAGCTTAATATCTGGCATGGCTTTCTGTTCCTCAATCCTAAAATTGTTCAAAGATCTGRAAAAACTAAAATTTGACCTATTGTTTTCATTAGAAATTAATTTATTACTAAAAAAAAGTTTGGCCTCTAATCTAAACTGACTAAAATCAAGAGCTTACTTTTGGTATCGATCCCTGTTCAATCTATTCAAGAACGAATCTTTAAAACTACTGAGATTAGTTTAGGATGATAATTTCTCAATGCTAAAAATTTAGTTCAGTTTGTGTTGCTGGGGGCCTTTTAGTGGGTTTTGATCAGTTTTTTGAAAGAAAAAAAAAAATCCCGCCAGGTTTTTCCCCTTGGTTCTGTGTACCTTTCCGATTTCAATGGACTTGTCCATGTGTTTAAAAAAATAAAAAAATAAAAATTTTAGCTCATTTTGAAAGGAGGTATTTATTAAAAGACCCCATAGAGGCCTATTTTTCACAAAAAAACACACACTCAAAACTGCCATTTCATTTGTAAAGAGCAACAAAATTAAGAAATTGTTTTTTGGCATGTACAATTGTAGGATCATGCATTAGACTTGTATAAGAATGTGTGGAAGAAATTTTATAAACTCTGACTTCACATATTGCAAGATATATATAACTATGAAGAAAAATTTGTAGCTTGTGTGACAATATTACACAACTTTGAATCTTTTTGACTAAATTTTTTTGCACAATAGATTTAAATTTGAATTTTTTTGATTTTAAGGTATTGAGTTGAAAATTGGGGGAAAACGAATTTTAAAAAATACTTGATTTTCAACTTTTTTTAATTGTTAAGCGGAAGTAGGTAGGAGATTGAAGGAAAAATCAAATTGTTAATAGGAACTCAAACACAACAATTCCTACATTGAGATATTTGTAGCAAACAAATTAGGGCACGTGCACTATTTTTATTCAAAAATTCAAAAAATATATATTTGAAATCAAGAATAATATAAATCCCTAAATTTTTTTCATGTTTAGAGGCCCAAAATTGTTTCAAAACACTTGTCCCCAAGCAAGGTCAAGTCTTTAATGTTACATATTTTTTTTCACAAATCTAATCATATAATCCTTTGGTGAGCTTGTTAAAATACATTCTCCCAAATTTTAGAGTGAACATCCCCATCAACATCAAGTTTAATGTGCCTAAACTTCAAAATGTAGGCTTTAGGGTCCTTCCAAAAGGTGAGGTTTTGTCTTTCAAATTTTTTTAGAAAAAAACATATATATCTTAACTTGCACATTTTGTCAATATGTTGGAAAATAGGTTAAAAACAGATGTAAATAATTTTAACCAAATAAATTTATTATTAATATTTTTTAAACTGTAAAGTGGATGACATTCTTGAATGATAGACAAAATGAATACACCAATAACCGCTCTTGGAAGAATTTGAAAATTGTTCACCCTAATGGTGGTTCGAGTGAATAATTAATGTCCCTTTTTATATGAATATTTTTGAAATTGAGAGAAAAAGATGAATTCATATGCTTTTTCTACCTTTATTGCTGGCAAAATAAAACTCCCAAGTGTGTCCTCAAGGGACATTTTAAAATTTGGGCAAGTTTCTATATTTTCAATTTTTCACATTAATTTTTGAAACTTTCTCTTAAGATAAAAATAATTAGCATTATGCAGATACAACTTTCACCATAGGCCTCAAATGAAAGTCATATCTCTAACTTCATTGATAATATCTGAATTCACGTTCAAAATTTACTCTTTGTGGACATTAGTAGGTTTGCTCTTCAAGCGACCATTTCAGAGCCGATTGCCTCTATGAGGAAGCTAAACTCCTTGAAACAATTCTGAGTAAAAATTTTATAAGGGCAAAAATGGAATTGACATCTACTCCAAGTTGTTTAATATATTTTTGGACCTTCCTAGAATTAATTACAAAATTTTCAAGTTGAAGCATAGTGGTCACTAAAAGCAATCACCTGTTGAAACGTACATTGTTAGTATTTTGAAGAAGGCAAAATGTACCTTTGTATCATAATCACTTTTAGAGCTCGATGGCTAAGGTAAAACATCCCATTGCGGTCAAATGACCCATAGTGGACACCAACCCTTTTTGGAGGCGAAATGGAGCGAGAAAGACGCACCATTTCATAGTGAAAATCTTTTTTTTCGCCAAAAAAGTTTCAATCCAATTTAAAATATGGATGAAATTGTCAATTTTGGATGAACAAGTGTATGAATTTGATTGAAAAGTGTTTTATGGTACAAAAGATGGATGTACGAAGAAATAAAATGCTTTACCAAATTTTAAGTGATCGCCATCCTAGCACTTTTTCAAAAAAAAGGGGGGGGGGGGGGGCTGGTGGACACCTAATGATCCCATGATGGCTTTTCATACCATAATCAATGTCTAACGTGACCCACATGGAGTGATTAGGGACCTCATTAGGAGCACCGTGCTTGTTGAGTGTAATCCATTGTAGGAAGCAACTTTTCAAATCCTTCCACATTAGAAATTATTGTGACCGCTTTAGTTGATTAAGATGAGCATATTGGATACAATTTTTGTTGGTTATAAGGTAGCCTTCTTATTATTTTGACAAATCACATCAAACATTCATAACTAACTCATACTTTCGCTAAGGCAGATTCCAAATTCTGACCACAATGGTCTATTTTACCTTCCGGTGTAATCATACAATAGCAATGTATACTGAATAGGGGCTTTAAGATAACCAAAAATTAAAGGGACTTATTGTGGAAAACTCTAGATGTTTGAAATATGATGTACAACTCCTAAACACTTCAGTAACTATTGATGTACAAATATTTATATAGTGTGAAATATTTCCGATTAATTAGTATGGGTCCCCTTAACCCTTGAAGGACAGACCGGTGGCCGTGGAAATCATGCATTTCGATATCTTGTGACATCATCTACTTTGAAAAAGCTAAATATATTCATTGGAAGTCAAAGTATTGTAGAAGATCTCCCCTTTCCACCCCTAATACCAAGGATGAATGATTGCATTTCTATCCTATAAGGAAAGATTCTTTGCCATTCATTGGACGCAAAACGTCCTTGGCGTCGTTTAAGGGTTAATACCCTAAGTTTGAGTACAATGTATGGTGAGTTCAAAAATTGTACAGTATTGAGGATGCCTCTCACCATATCATTCATTTGAGACGTAGTGGCTAATGCACATGGCAAGCAATCAACGAGGTGCGTTTGTCCGCAGATATTTGAGTACAAGCATCCATTTCAAGAATCTGTCGAATCTTTCCAATTTTAATACTTTCTAATGGAATTGTGGTGACTTTTTTTTAATTTTGCACTCAGAATATTTTAACTACTTTCTAGATCCTAGTACAGTAGGACACAAGTTGGAAAGAGGAATTTTGGGAAAATATTTCATTGTGTAGTTAATTATTTTGATATAAAAAAATCACACATATTGGTAAAGCATCTACGACCTTACTCTGCAAATCTGATTCGCCAAATGTCACTTGCCGGGCTTGAATCAAATGTTTCGTCCACTTTTTGAGTTGTTTTTTTCCCCTTTTTATGAAGTGTCAAAGTGGTGATATAAATTGCTGTAGGGGTGTTCCAAATTTCAACATTCATCCACATATTGAATAGAAAATATCACATTATTTAGCATATATCATACATTTGTAATTCTATTTTCATTCACAATTTAGTGATTTCATTAAAAAAAAAAAAATTTAAAGCCATCTAGAAAAAACTTTCATGTTTTCTTGTCGTTTTCAAGCCAAATTATTTCTTCTTGGTGGAATATAATACTATTTTGCACCCCTCAACCCCAAAATGCCATTTTTGGGCCCTTTCATTGGCTCATATGCAATCCTTGTTCTATATTTCCAATGTGCGAAGGCACTATTCAAGTAGTCAAGGCCCACACTATCCTATTCATATTGGTCTTGTTCAATGAATTATGGAATATAGAAGATCTCAGCATTAAATGTACAAATTGCGAGCTCAATGAAAAATATGAGCAACATTCCAAAACTTGTGCCAAGCTAATTTTTTTGAAGTGGCTAACCAAGGTATTTTGATTCCTACATAAGAAGAGGGCATCATTTTCCCCACAAGCATGCCAAAACCTAGCTTGGCTACCTCTACTTTGTAAAGCTATAATTGTTCCAAATGAATTTTTTTAGAGTTTGCTATAGTAGCTTACTAATCTTTGAATCCCCTTAGCTTAAATTTTTTGCTCTAATGATCTTGAATTTTTTGATGTTATATGATTGAATGGAAAATTTGGGAAACAAGTATCCTCTCCAAACCATTGCTTTTGTTTTTAAAAAATTTAGTAGCCCTAGATACTGGATGGAAGGAAAAATTAAATTGTAAATGGTTTAAAGACGGAATTAAAATAGACTAATCTCACTATTGAGATTGTTCTAGCAAGTGAATTAAACCTAGTGTAATTGCTTTTGGAAAAAATGATGGAAATTGATTTACAAACCAAAACCAAAACTTTATTTATTTATTTATTTTTAAATGTCAAGATTACCTGAGAAACAAAATGTTATATAAGTCTCACATCTCAACTCCAAATGGATTGAATCACATCTTTCTATATGGACAAAAATATGGACAAGAATTCATCTTGGAAACTTAGGACTTTCAGCATTAATTTGATCTTGATAATCTATCTACAATCTACCTGCATTTATGTTCTTGAATCAATACCTTACATAAGTAGAAATTGACGCCTTTAGGTGCACTGACAGCATTGGACACTCCTACAGTATTACTCTAATTCTCAACTTCTTTATTACTTAGTTAGTCACTTATTGTCACTTCAAAATGATAAATATAGCGGCCCCTCCTTGTGGTCTTCCGCCGCCTGTGGCTCTTGTGTCATGTATGTTGTGGGGCTTTGTGGTTGGGTGTGCAGGCTCCCGGCCAAGCTGCTTGCGACTGGCTGTCTTGTACTTTTCTTCTTTTTGCAATGAAATTCCGTTTCATTTGTGTCAAAAAAATGATAAATGTACGTAGACCATGGATAGMTTATTTTTTAGACCTACATGATAAGCTATCTATAGACTACCTACATTTACGTTCTAGAATCAATATCTTACAAAGAAACTGACGCCGTCAGATGCACGGACGCCATTGGATGCTCCTAAGGCCTACCGCATATATGGTATTAATGTAAGTTCTGACTTCTTTAATACTAAGTTACTTACTTATCCATGCAACCACAAATACTACAGCACCAAGATATGACTGATCAACAGAAATCCCTGACAAGGCTACCATATACTGAAATTGTTACCGTACCCACAGGACCTGGTCCCCATTCCCCAAGGTTTCATTTACCTTGCCACCTCCTACCATATAAATTCTTTTACTTATTATTACTGCCGTGCCGTGTAGTTACCTCAGCACCGTGCGTCACCTTACCATATTGATATTCGCCCAACTACCAATAAAGTAACCGTCTTTTCCGCAACTGTCTGTAAACTGACTGACCTGCTGCAGTCAAACGGAGTACTGGCAGACTGGTCTGCCCAATGGACTGTCGTACTACGTACGTTTCTCATTTACACATGCAGTCAGGCAGTCACACTTGAATCAACACCGCAAAAATCGGTAAGACTATTTACAGTACAGTGGACGGTGTTCCTGATTAGAAAAGTCGATAAATCTTGTTTCATTTGAAATCCTGTTTCATTTGTGTCAAAAAAAACAAAAAACAAAAAACAAACAAAAAAAAAGAAGAAGAAGAAGAAAGAAAAGTCGATAAATAAATCATCGGTACTAAGTTAATTCAGTAGCATGACAATATGTTGTGCCCATGAAATGGACCCCATAGGCTAGATTTAAGATAGAACCACCCATAACCGATCACTTGAGCAATTTTAGACATGATTTGATGTAGTGCAACACAAAGCAATAATTTTAGAGGTGCCATGATAGAAATGCTAGGGATTGCAAAACTTTGGTAGTTTTATAGCTTGAATTGAAATTATTATGAATTTTCAAAGGCAAAAAGTGCACTCGCCCCATTGCCTATCTTTAGTCTCTTCCAATTCTGATCACTCAAAAAATTACTTTTCCACTAATTGCTTCCTTCTTTCTTGCGCACTAATTTGGGACATGTGTCATGAACTTTTAATCCCAACCTTGAAAAGATGAAAAAAAACATTCTAATCTTGGTTGGAAATTAGTCAATCTACTGTTGGCTATGGGGCACTAGTTGGTAAGGTAGATTGCTCTTAAAGCGACCATCTTGAAACCGACCCTATAAATAGCTGTAGAATGGATATGAGGTGATCCTTAAATGGACCATATTCACCATTAAATGAATCAAGAAAAAATTCTTTTCTATTGCAAGAGCCAATCATTGTCTTTCATTTCCTCCCATCTCTTTACAAGTTGCAAGTGGACAGATTTTGGAAGACCTATGGTCACAAATAGGTGCCTATGCCTCAAATCTTTGAAAATTCATATGTAATTCAAAAATGCTTGAAAAAATATGAAACCACTTGTGCTAAGTTCCACATCCTTTTTTCTTTCTCTGAAAAATGAGCTAAAAATATTGTTGCACATAGAAATCTACAAAAAAGCAGATCAGCCCTTAAATGGTCGCTTTAAGAGCGGTCTACCTTAATGGGTGGTTCTACCTTAATGGGTGGTTCTACCTTACTGCAGGGGAAAACGTAGGAATATTTTATTTTCTGCACAATTTTATTTCTGTAATTTCTGAATTCAGATTTGCAATGAGAGACCCCAAATTATCTATAGTAAGTGCACCATCTAAGGGCTAGAGGAGGTAGATAGTTAGGGGAGGTAGAGAACATACCCTAGTGACGGCTGAATATAGGGGGCATTTATTTACTTTTACCCTCAAACATTAATTACCCTGCGGGGTCCAATTCATGGGCACGATTTAGTGCCCTGCAAGTTAATTCTGTACTGTTGCTTTGAATATGAGTACTGTAATCAGTACTGTACCGACTAATTGGATGGTTGCTTTCACAATAATCACGGTCCAGGATGTCGCTGCCGACAGTACTCGAAGTCCGGMACTCCCAGACCGAGCTGCAGGACCGAGTCTAATTTCTTACACTATCTTTCCGTAGATTTTTGAAGAGATTTGTGTTTAGGGTCGGTTGTACGTCGAAGTTAGGTAGCAGACTTGTGTTTAGCGGTTTTAAGAAGTTTTTAAGGTACCGTTAAGCACTAGACAGAAACCATGGAATGGAATGGGTTTCTGTTGATTTTAAGGAAAAAATTTACAAAAAATCATACATACAGACAGCCGTGGGTTGAGGAGCTTTCTGCTGGAACTTAGCAGCGTTTTTTAATATTTCGGCAAACAGGAAGAGGCTGGCCGGCTTTGTATTTTATTCGTGCCGTTTCATTTGTGTAAAAAAAATAAAAGAATAAAAATTTCGGCAACAGGAAGAGGCTTGCGTGTCTTCACGGCGTTGGCGGATTTATTAACTTGTGGTGGCATCGATTGAATTCACTGTAAGGTAAGGTAGAACCACCCATTACCAACCAGTGCCCCATTACCAACAATAGATGGACGTATTTCCAACCAAGGCTAGAATGAGTTTTTTTCATCTTTTCAAAGTTGGGACTAAAAGTTCATGATACATGTTCCAAAGTAGTGCAAAAAAAAGTAGGAAGCAGTTAGTGGAAAAGTAGTTTTTTGAATGATCGGAATTGGAAGATCTAGTGATCGGCTATGGGTCCATAGCACTTTTTGTCTTTCAAAATTCATACTAAATTCAATTCATGCGAAAAAATTTCCAAAGTTTTTGCAATCCTCATCATTTTTATCAACACACCTCTAAAAATATTTACCTTGCATTCCATTGCTTTAGATTTGTCCAAATTCCTTATTTGGTTAGTTATAGGTGGTTCTACCTTAGAAGGCTCAAAAATAGTTCGGGCATTTAGAACCGCCCACCCCATAAATGTACACAGTTTGTACATGCTGTTTTTTCATAGCCTTTATTGATGTACTAATGATGTACATTTTAGGGGTGGGCAGTTCCGGAGCCCTATGTTAGTTCAACTTCAAAATTTCATAACTAATTCAAAAATGATCCAAAAAAATATGAAACTACTTGGGTTTGATGCCAACTCCTCTTCTCTTTAAATGAAAATTCACTGAAAAATATTTTGAGAAGTTTCACCTGCCTAAAATTCTGTTCCAATGCTTAGATGGTTGGTTTAGATGGTTGCTTTATGGACCTTCTACCTTACGGTACATAAGCTTACTGAGATAGGCTGAAAATGTCTGACTCACGGAGGTGCAAGAAGCGCCCCTTGAAACACGCGGTTCTGCAGGCTTCTCGGCAATGGAAATCAGTACTCGGTAGCGTCTTAAACTTAAGTTAAGTTACTGTAATGTCCTTTCAGAAGTGCAGCCACTCAGTTCAGGTTTATATGGTAAGACTTACTGTAATGAGTTTTTGCATAGTTTTTTTGTTTAAGTTATATGGTACTGTAACTTAATTGGTACTCGGTACTTGCTCTAGAGATCTTTTATTATTATCTGTCTGTACCGATTGTCTGATTAATTGTACAGGTGGACTGCCACTAAAAAACTCTGGGACTCTGAGACTCTGGGAGGAGTAAGTTATCATAGCCCAATTTCCAATTTCAAGGTACAATTATGGTGGGTAATTTACTGTTGATTTAGACTCCGACGACAGTGTCCACAACACGAGGAWTARGKTTCACAGAACGTGCTCTTTTCTTCTCTTATTTTTTTCCTTCGGAAATTGGATTTATGAATGGRAAAGAATGCTATTCGTCACTTCATCATGTACCTTTAGCTTTAGAGGAGCCAGTCAAGGCTTTGCAATGGAAGCGAGGATGGTACAGTACGCATGTCCGTCGGTAGGGCTTTTGGGTTAATGGTAAAGCCGAAAGGAAAAACAACAATGCATGTGGTTGATTTTTGTTAAACTTACTCCGTACGACTTGACATTGTTGATGAGCTTCACGACACGCGTGCTCGGGTTTCGGAGCCAGTCTTGGGATTCTTGACCTATTCTTGTCAGGAAGGCTTACAGACATTGGCCCCCAATCGATTGGCACCTATTAGTTTGATTATTTTAGTAAATCTCGAGCTACAGTTCGGCGAGATTCCTGGTTTGTTCACCGATCCGTGAATTGGGATGTTTTTGCGTAGACGGATGCGTGAAGCACTCTCATCACCATCCAGTAAATTTGCGTGCATGAGGTTGCTTTTTCTTCGTTGTTGCCTCTGTAGCTTCGGTCAAGGTTCCAATTTCCTTTGATTGATGGGTTTTGATGCGTGATTACAGTGCGTTTTGGATAATCGGTATGGAGTCCAGGCATGGCGTGTAGTGTTACTGTTGCTCTGGCGGATATTAGGGTTTGATTTGCTCGAATACTGTAATCGGTGATGGAATTCGTTGCCGGCGATTGCATTTCAGTTTGACAGCTTCTAATAGGGGGGATGCAGATTCTTCATTAGGAAGAAACGTGCGAGCGGCTGGTTGAGAACGTGGGTCGGAAATTTACCGAATTCATGCTCATTTGCCGTCTTGGAAGCTGCTACTGCTACTGCTACTGTTGTTTGGTTGGTGACTGTCAGAGTCGCTGTTACTTGGGGGTAATTCTGAGCCTGACGGAGATTGTGAAGCGTCAGTCAGATTCAGTACAGTAGGGCTGTTGTATTCTACTTCTAACAAAGCTTCGTAACCCTAATAATAGAAGGTTCTTTATCTTTGCAATGGAAAGAATCAGCGGAGAAATGAACCGCGCAAGCTCAGAGAATTCGAATATTGTGGATTAGGTCATTTGCACTGTCGAAGTTTTAGGTCATGAAGTTTCAGTGGATGGCTCCTAATAAATTCGTCTCAAATCAGCGTGATGACGTTTGCCTGCGGTCCTGTTACAGCAAACCGAGATGACGATTGGTAACGAACGTGCTGACGAAGGAGATGGCGATTAAAGAATTTCGAGAATGGCTTCCATACCCAGCTAGTATAGTCAGGTAAGCAGTTCCCCCTTTTCCTCTCGAAAGCTTCAGTTTTAATGGCTACAGTATCTCTGCGATTCTTCAACAGACTTCGCATCTGGGCATTAGTCAGAAACCATAGTTTGAAATCGGAATATGTTCGTGAGAATCGTGACGTCTAGGTGATGCAAGATTGAGAGACCGAAAAGTGAATGCTGTCAGGTATTGGATTCATCACGTGCAGTGCGAAAGCAGGGAAGCATTCCTCTTTTCCCCCCAAACGGGTTCCTTGTTTGTTGCAATGATCAGGTTGTTACAAATCAGTTTGTTACAAAATTTGTTACGAATTGAACTTTACATTCTTGAGGTTGTTTGAGATTTGTTATACTTGAGCGAAGGGAGTCCTTGCATTGTCTGTGACTCTGTGTTAGTGTTGTTCGTGCATCATTGTCCAAACTTTATTTAGACAAAGTCATGTGCACGTTAGAGATCGATTGATCTCTTCCGTCAGGTCTTGGGGGCAGCTATTTGGTYCCCAGGAGAATAATGAGGCGTGATGTGCAGGAGGATGTCGGGATGTTGTTGACAAACTACAGCGATGTTGACAAATTAAAAGCGAATACAGTAGAGAACAGTATCTGTAGTCCCTCCTCTTTGCACTGTAGTGGATCATGTGGAGAACAGTATGCAGGTGAGGAGATCATGGGTCACACGTGGAACTCACTCGTGATCACATCAATTTTTTGCTGCACTATGTCGTTGCTACTATTAATTAGAATGGTCAGGTTTTTATATGCTATGGTGTTTGCAAAATTAAGAGGTACCGAAGAAACTGCATTCTTTGGATTCCATATGCAAATGTTGTGATTGTTCAAAGTTTGATTTTGTTACTAATGTAAAAATTGATCCAAATTCGAATGTGGAGATGGTGTGCACGTTTCTGAAAAATCAATATAATGGTGTACTCAACGTGTGCTCGTTGTTGAAGATTTTGCACAGATCCAATGGTCAAATGCACTACTGGTCACATCATATTTGCAACATCTCATTGCAACACTATGTACTTTGCTATCATTAAAATGGTTAAATATTAAACATATATAATCAAACGCACCAAAGAATGCATTATTAAGATGCCATATGTGAAAATCACTATTGTTCAAGGTTTTATTCATTGATAATGTAAAATCGATCGAACTTTTTGGATGCTTAGATGGAGTACATTTCGAATCTCAATATGTATGGTAGAGGGACCCATTACTAATTGGCGCCCCATCACCAATCAATAGGGTGTTGTACTTCCGACCAAGGCTAGAATAGATTTCCATTTTTGCCTTGGATTGTTTTATTTTTATTTTTTCAAGGTTTGGACCAATTAGTTCATGACACATGAGTGAGCAAGAAAGTAGGAAGCAATGAGCGGGAAAGTAATTCTTGAATGATCAAAATTGGATGACTCTAGATGTTGATCATGAGTCAAGCCCAACTTCGTCCTTTCGAAATTCATAGTAATTTCATTGCTAGAGATAAAATTACCAATTGTTTTGCAATTTCCATCATTTCTATCAATGCACCTCTGAAAATATTTGCTTTGCCTAACACTACCCTAAATCATGTCTAGAATTGCTTATTTGATTGATTACGGGTCCCAGATTTTGGAGAGGTTGCAATCAAGTGTATTTATCTTACAATCATTCAATTTTGTGTGCTTAGAAGAGTTTCTTTACACATTTGCATTGAGACCATAACTAACACATGTAAAGAAGCAATCAAATTGTTCATTATATACAACTAGACATGTTTTCTAACATCTATTATATCAAGTGCATATCGTTATGTCTTTGTGCCCTAAATTCATCCAAATAGATGGTCACGTTTACATCCCTACAAATTTTCCATCCAAAATTTGGAACCATTATCGAGTTTAAAATTGAATTCTAGGAAATTAAAGAAATAATTTGTTTTTGTATGCATCAAAGTGTTGTTCCTAAATATTTGTGTAGTCAAGCACAACAACACTCCGATGCATATACAAACAAAATACTTTCTTTGATGAGTGCATCAATGTATTCATGTAGTAAGGCAATTACTACCTCTCTGAGGTAATAGTGTCAAACCATGTACAAACATAATAGAAAGGTAGTTAGGGAATAATTTGTATACACTTGTCGCTTTCGCATTGGTCTTCAAAATTTTAATACAAATTTTGGAAGGGATAATTCTGTAGTTTTTTTTTTTAAACTTGAGAAGATAAGAATTAGCACTCTCCAAGAAAAAATTGGTTGTGTGTTTGGACATCAAACTCAAAAGATTTATAAACTTAAATTCTCCTTGAACCCATACAACTCTCAACCCTATTTCAAAAACCCTAATTCAATAAAAAAAATCCTTTGTATATTTGCACATCAAACCTAAAAGAATGACATACCTCAAATTCTCCTTGAATTCATACAGCTTTCAACGCTATTTGAAAATCCCTAATTCAATTAGAAAACAATGGTTGAGTATTTGCACATTAAACTCAAAAGAATTATGTACTTGAATTCTCCTTACTCCCTTAGAGCTAGAGGAGGCAAAAACTACCTTCGCAAGTTTTGAAGTGAGATTCAAGGTGTATTAGGGTTTTGGGATCATGGAAGAGCCAATTTCAAACATGGACAGCATTAAATCTATTTTCTATGGTAGCTGTTCAACAAAAACTTGTTGTAGAGATGGTGATTCATTGGAAGGGGTAACCATGAACCTTTGTGTTGAGTTCAAGTCCAATATTTGTCCTCCTCACCCTTTACTTGAACACTTTCAACATTACACCCTTAGAGAACCAACTTTATATTGTCACATTTAAAAAGAAATCTCTAGTTCTAGATTAGTATTATTCAAAGTACTTGAACGGTTGGATTTTCAAACAATGGAAATGTCATTTTGTAAAAATGCTTGAATTTGGACCCGAAAACCCCCATGCCTTTCCACCATGGAATACACAAGAAGTAAGATCACTACAAGAGAAAGGGGTATTTTAAGTATAGTCCTAGAAATAAGCTTTTAAGTAATGACCTATAAGGAGTCTTTTAAGTAAAAATGTACTAAAAACACATGTCTTTTAAGTAACCCCACCACCACCAACATGTGCTTTTAGTAAATTTTTACTTAAAAGACTCCTTGTAGGTCATTACTCAAAATCTTATCTCTAGGACTATACTTAAAACACCCTTTTCTCTTGTAGTGACTTCTTCAAGAAATTCCAAGTTCACACCCTTCATCATATTACATTCTACAAAATTTCAAAGTTTTGAATTTTTATTCTACAGCAGCAGTTCATAAGAGCATTGTGCACAACTTGTACGATCCAAAATTGAGCCCAAGTAAGGTAGTATGCTCTTAAAGCGACCATTTAAGCCTACCTAACTCATCATTGACAGTTATAGATATTTCAAGGAATATGTCACCCTTTCTTAGATAGGGGTTGCATTTAGAACATGATCTCTTTTAGAGCATACTACCTTATATGAGAGGGGCACCTTCTACACAACCAATGCACCCTAAAACGCAAATTGATTAGTCCCCAAACGTTTTGGATCTCACTTCAGACACCGTAGATTACATCGGTACAATTGGATTGTCAGTCTGACATCTGCCTACATCGCTATAAATCTCCCCAAAATTTGCTCGTAAACGTGCAAAACCACCTTTGAAAAACAAGTACTAGCCCTAAAGGATTAAAATAAATTAGGGTTCAACCTTTGCTTCTCCTCTCTTAACAAAACATTCTTAACATTCATGGGGGGGGGTCCCTTTTGCTCCTCAAAATCTGGCCCCCTTAGCAACCAATCATGATACTCGAGTCTGACAACCCACTCTCTCCCAACGAGGCCAACCAATGAAATTGCTTCTATTATAACCTTAATCCTCCCCCCAAGTATATAGTGGAGGATTATACCTCCACCTGGGGGAGGATACACACCCAGTTAAGAATGTTATGTGAAGAATCCACAGTGGAAGAAGAAGAAATATTGGTTCACAAGGAGATGATCCCAAACCAAATGCATGAAATCAAAGAGGTATAAGAAGAGCTAGAAGTTTTAATGCAAAAGTTCTCTTGCAGCTTTGGCATGCTGCAAACCTCTCTAGCACGCCGCAAAACGATTTTCCTATAACCTTGATCTTTTGGCGCGGGCACCCAACAACTTCAACAAAGACATTTTTTTAACCGTTGGATCTTGTAGAAATCCAAGTTCTTATCCTCTCTACAAAGTTTGATTTCAATCCAACACATAGATTGCAAGATTATAAGATAATGGTAAGGTTACTCCAAGGAAATCCATATTTGGATATAACAAAAATTGTGCTTCAAATGACTGGCTTTAAAGGTCACATAACATTTTAGAAAGTTGGCATCCTGTGCTCACTCTCAAGGTAACTAAATTCCTCAAGCATGGAATCAAGTCTTGTATTTTTAAGACAAAAAATAAGCAAAAAAATGGGCTCATTGTAAAGATCAATTTATTGTTAAATTTCAAAAACTATGAGATGAATTGAAGATTTGTCACAAATCTAGAGCCACAATTCAAGATCCAACACAATAAAGTGAGAGATCACAAGAATAAACATACAACAAGAAAAAAAAACTGAAAAACAATAGAAATCCAAGTGCAAGATGTGTATTCTAGTAATTGTTGCTAAACACAAACCAAGAGGAGGTAAAAATTACATGCCTCCACTTAAATAGCCAATCTCCATATTTGATGACTCTTTGACTCTTTACCTTTAAACCATCCACGCTTTGAGTTTTTTGTAAATTCAATAATGAATCCTCTTCTAAATTTGAATACACCACTTTATTGCTAACTTTATTTTCTTGAGAATGAGCCAAGAACAAGTGACTTTTCACATTCCTAAGTCTAAAAATGGCCGCTTGAAAAATGGATCAACCATATTATGGTCAATGAATTTTTTTTTTCTTGGGTACTATATTGTTTTTAAAACCCCAATTTGACAACTGTGACATAAAATTGGGGGCTATTTTTGGATAATAATATGTTTTTGATAAATTGAGAAAAAATTAGACAAAGTTTATTATAGTCATGAGTACCTCAAATATAAATCTTGAGTGGTTTGGAGCCAAAACTCAAAAGTTATGGCCAAATAACATACTTGCATGCAAGATGCGATATTAAAATAGGATAGGTATTTCTTGCAATCACCCCACTCCTAGTATTTTATTAAAGATCAAAGATTAAAGATAAAATATGACTACCTACAACACTAATAACCTTTGACCTCCTATAAACTATATCAAACCTAGAAGTTAATATTGCAAAGTCTTTCATGTATTATAATTGTATGTATCATATCATGCTTCTTTCAATTCCATTGTATTTATTGTATACATTGGAATGTCTACTTAATTTAATTTAAATTGAATCAATATTATAACCTACATTTTAATAACTTGCATTTTACCTAATGACATTGAGCACCATGACTTATTATAGAAAGCATTGATTTGAAGAGTGCAAAAGAAAGTGAAGCTTTACTAAAAGGCAATCACCATTGCTAAGCRAACTCCAACAACAAATTGCCTTTCTCTCAAATACTCTCAAGACTCAAGTTGGCAAATAATGCCAAGTCAACTAGTCAAGGGAGTTTCAAAGTTGCCTAAATACCCCAAATTTGGATCAAAGAGTTAACTTCTATATGAACAAAAAGTTAATTTTGCATGAATAAAGCATTCATTTATACTTGAAGTGCCACTTAAAGTGAAGTCTTAAATAGCCTAAGGTTTTCAAACAAGCCTAAACTATATATAATAATGTAGCTTAGCAAACTACATCCATTTGGCATGGTCTCACACAATGCCATGTAATATGATAGTTGTTATATGAATTAAGATTGTAATATACAACAGATCAAGTGATATAAACGTACATCAAATATGAGAGCAAAATCCTAATAAAAATACATAAAACCACACTCTCAAGTGCTCCCAGCTAACAATATGGTCCCCACAAGCAACTGTGATTACACAACAATTGTGCAAACAAATGTGCATTACTCTGGAGAGTTTTATTAGTTCATAGGGTGAAGATTATTAGAAGTTCTATTCTGTAACATCTTTCCACATCCAAATCAAGGTCATGGGTCGGCCAACATGTACAAAAGTGCATGAGTTCACATGGCATCCCAAAAGATCGTAGGTTGGGTGTGAATGTAAGCTCCGTCTTTAATCGCCTTCGACAAATTTTATTGTAATGTCAAATCTCAATATCAATGTCACTCCAAACTCTAGCATTTTGTAATGTACATCTGACACCTACTTAATGCTTAAATGGCAATGATGCCATCATGAAGAGAAGTGGTTTGTTCTTTTGAATGTCTTCAACACTTATCCAAAGATTGAGCATGACTTGAAGACCTCCAAACATGAAGGCAAATCTAGTTTTGTAGAGGTATAGTCAACAAGGACGGACTGTTAAGCTTACCAAGTTACCATATGCCACCCTCTATGGTTTTGGTTACATAAAAATGTAGTGGTTGCACCTTTTTTTTTCTCTACAAATAAGATATGGAAGATCGTTGTTACAATATAAATGCACATATTATGTAAAAATATGCATTTAAATGTTATTTCAATGAGTTTTAATTGTAATAATACAGAGAGAAAAATGACATAACATGAAGTGGCTTCAAGGTGACATCTTTTCAATGGTGTGTACATGGGCAAACTAATGACCTTCAATTCAATTCTTCAACCAAAAAAATTAGAAATTCAAAATCAATAGTGCAAAAATTTTAGGGTGAAGAAGATTAAATAAAAATTTAGTCTACAAAAGTACAAAATAAACTTGTTTTCCTCGCATTAAATGATGATATCTTGCAATCTACACAGTCAAAGTTTTAGAAATATCTTCTAAACAGGAAACGGATGTGAGATAGTCTTTAACCCCTAAAAGACTTGTCCGTTCAACGTACGCAAGAAATCTCGGGTAGGCTCCTATGAAGTCATTTTTGATTGGATGTCCATGAAATTTGTACACAATGTGTATTTATATCATCCCTTCCTAAAAATCTAATTTTTTTTCCGATCAGGTGCTTGGATCAAAAGTTATTCTGCCTTGAACTTTTAGGGCTATTGGGGCAGCTTTGGGCAGCATGTGCAAAACTCTTCCTATGATTTTGAAATTTGGCATATATGTAGCTTACATGGTACAAGATGCAAATGTCCAAAAAAATAACCATTTATAGTGTAAAAATCTCATTATAGAAGGAGTAAAAGTCTTCAAGCCTTGTTGGGCAAGGTTGGAAAAAATCTTTTTCACCTAACTTCAAACGTTATAATCTTTCAATATGTACGGTCACGTTCCCAAAGAATTCTAGTAAACATTTGAATGGTTGAATTTTGAAAAAAAACTTTTTTTTCATCAATTTTTCTTGCTACCCTAAAAAGTGTCTCTTTTTCATAAATATGCCTCGGTCCTTTAGGGGTTAAATGGACCTTCTATAGTCATTGAATGGATCAATAAAAGAACTTATTTATTGCAAGAACCAACCATTCTCTTTGTTTTCCCCATTTCTCTCTAGAAGTTGCAAGTGAACAACTTATGGAAGACCGAGGGTTATAAATAGGGACCTATGACTCATCTTGTTTGAAAATTCATAAATAATTCAAGAATGCTTCAAAAAATACAAAATGACTAGTGTTACAATCATAATATATTTTTTCTTTGTCTGAGAAATAAGCTAAAAATATTCCCATAAAAAAAAATACATGAAAAAGGCGGACTAACCCTTAGATGAGCGGTTTACGAGCCTCCTACCTAAAAGCACTACTTGGGTTGGTGAGCACACATGAGCTGAAGGGGCATTGCATGTTTGAACTCTCCAAGCAAAACTTCAAATGATTGACCTTTGACCCTCAAAACTTACCAAAGTTAGTTACCGAGCTACACCTCTCACAACTACACTATTTACCAAAGTTAGTTGTGGGTCAAGGCTAATCATTTGACAAGTTTTTTTTTAACATATTTACTCCTTTTTGATGATTCAAGAAAATTTATAAGAAGGCTTCCCTCTCTACTTTGGACACAAAAAATTCATTATTGGTTGTTTTGAGAGTGTTTACTAAACTTGTTAATGATGCTAAATTGATTTCTTTTTCAAGCCTTTAAAAATACAAATATCAGTGCAATTATTTTCTTGAAAATGGCATACTTTTCAAATACATTAGAAAGTTTTATAGTTGGAAGTCCGAAGATAATAGTTGAAAATTTGTTGGAATTGCTAGGAGCTCTATAATTGTGTCTACCCGAATAATAATAATAACATTATCGAGAACATTATGCAACACTTCCCAACTCAATACGTGAAGTTGTCGAGCAAACAGTTATAAAAAGGATCTGAACAAGAATCACACAAGCATAATATACACTGCCTGGGATCTGAATAGACTCTACAAATTTATTCCTGCATGGGAGAGGCGGTACTTGCCCTCAATGAATCAAGACATTGTGATAAAGCATGTAACACAGTTGGAACTTTCTCTACACTTTGTAAATCTACCAATTTGTCCGCCAAAGACTCCGCAACAGGCTTTGGCAATCCTGATGTACCATTGGCTACTTGAATAAGTTCTGCTACAGTCTCGAGTGCCGTAGTGCGAACTTGCGCTATCTTGACGGTGCTCACACACTCAAAAATGGGGAAGACGAGAGTCTCTAGAGAGGAAGGATACTTCGAGCCCACCTTGACCTTCTCCAAAAAAGCTTTGATTGTCGACAGCGATGCATTCTTCACCTGCCATGTGTGCCCAACTCCAAGTGTCGCAACCAAAGCACCAGCAATCTCCTTCTCGTAATTGAAAACAGTTGAAAAGGAAGCGGATGTGATAGTGGCGGTCAAGCATCCCAACACTTTCACGTATGGAACGGATGGCCCCTCCTCCTTSGGCTCATCGCCTTCTTTCAATTCTACCTTATCTTTGCGGGGAGCTGGTTGTGAACAAGCTTCCAGGAGGAGTACCTGGACTTTTTCAAACGTATCGTCGTTGAAGGCAAGAAGTACTTGCTCAAGACAACCAAAAGCAGCATCACGAAAAGATTTCTTCTTTCGCCCACAGGCTGCAACGACAGCGGAAATGATTGCATCTGGCCCAAACGTTTGTGTCTTCAACGTGGTCGCATCCTTTCCAGTATAGCAAGCTTTGCAGAGAGAACCTAGAGCCTCCAGAATCACCTCTTTCCCTTCCCAGAGTCGACCAGGAATTTCAGCTAGAAGCACCCGGAAKAGATCTTGGGCATAAGGAGCAATTCCCTCACGGACACTCTCTGCAAGCTTTGACAAAGCTCGGGCACTTTTCTGCTTYTGAGTCCAAGAAGACGAGCCAATTCCCTCTATCAGGAGCTTGACAATCTCAGGCATGTACATGGTGAGAGTCACACTTCCCGTGCTCGTGTTGTCTTCCCAGATTTCTTCRAACAGAGTCACAATGTCCTTCTCATCGTCGAAGCGTGCCACAAATGTCAAGGGGAGTATGAGGGTGTAGTTACCCTTGAAAACGTCGCTTGYTTGCCGAGACAACTCCTTCAAAACCAAGGCACTCACCAGTCGCTGATCACGGTCATTCTCAGAGTTGTACAAGGAAACCGCATCAAGGAGCAACTTCCGCACTTGCGCCTCAGAGGCGTATTTGGAAACGCTGCCCAAGGCAGCTGCGAAGGCCTTTCTAGTGGCTGCACTTCTCTCTGACTTCACTCCTGAAAATAATCCTCTGACAAGGACAACAGCGTGTGGCTTCATGTCTGGCCCCGAGTGTTGGGCCAACAGGCTGATAAACTTTGCTACTCCCACTCGCGTGTTCAAGCCCACTCCAGATTGAATTAATTGCATCAATCGAGGGATTAGAGATTCGAGAGTTGGGGTGTCCACATGCCGTATACAGAGATCAAGAGTATCCCACATAGGAGAGTCTTTGGCCACTGCCATACGAACACTTTCAAGTTTCTCTTGGCTGAACCCCACCCTCTCTGCATGCAGCTCTACGTAATTCAGTCTCTGATCCTCCAAGCTTGAGAGACTCTCCAGCATGCAGCTCACCAGGTCTGGCATTTGGGGACGTATTGCTGCACCTGCGCCCTTCACAAGCTTCATGACAGTAGTGATGGAAAGACGGCGAACGTCTGAAACCGTGCTCATGATTCCCTTCGTCAGAAGAAAAGGTAACACAATAGCCATAGTGGCCCGTGCATCTTCTTCTGAAGACAGTGACGTGTCGCTCAACCGCAAACTCAGGGAGCTTACAGATCTGGACAGAAAATACCACGTACCACAGCATCCCTCAGGCAGCCACCACTATGAACTAAACAAAACAAGGGCTAGCATAATATTAACTTTTCCATCTAATAACAACGTAGATTAAACTCTTTGCAGTAACCCAGACAAACATCAAAGCAAATGAGGTCACGCTGCACACCTAGRTAAAGCAACTAAGATATAATGTCGGTACTAAAGCATTACATGCTATCTCCTGTGAAGTAGTATCAATAGCTCTTATGGTAGCAAGACGAATAAAAATTCAAAATGAGAAACCTCACCTGCAAAGAACATCGCCACTCGTTCTCACAGTCTCCTTGATGTCATCCACAGCACGAAAAGCAACGTTCCAAACTTTCTCAATATACTTGCCTACTTCACTGAACCTCCGGCCTTGAATAAGATCTGCCAGRGCAGCACATGAACTTTCTCGCGATCTCCAAAGTCGTGAGCCAGCTTGTGACAGTAAATCATCCATGATCTCATCGTAAAATTCGTCAATAGTTTTCTTCGGCTCAGCTACCAAGGACCTCCAAATGTGACCCATAGCGTCTTGAATGGCTTTATTTGGGTCATACTGATATCGGACTAGCTTCGGTACAAGTGCCCGTAGGTGGGGTTTCAGAGCATCACCTGCTTGTTTGGCAATTCTTGCAAAACCAAAAGCAGCTCCGCGTTTTGAGTTCAAAGAAGCTTGATGATTGGCCAGGTCCATAAACTTGTAGATCAAATCCGGTTGTCCCATCTCATTTGCAATGCTGCACAGCTCTTTGTAAGTAGAGATATTACCTCCCCCAGGAGTCTCACCAAGAGCATTTTCCTCAAACACGACTGTATCTTGCATAACCTTTACAGCACGCTTCTTCTTCACTGTTCCTGTGAGATTTGAAACTAGGGCCTTTACAAGCTCATCTTTGGTTTCTRAGTCACCCAAGTCATACACAATACTCATCCCACGAGATGCCATTTCTTGAGTAAGCTCATTTGACTCCCCAAGCAACTGAGAAAAGGCCTCCTGAATTTGGGGCAGCATTGATTGGACACGTCCATGATGCCCACAATAGCTGATTATTGATAGCAACCACACAGAGCCTGAGCAGCGCTCATCCTTGTAACCACTAAAAAGAAGATCGTCAAACAGCTTCTTGACAATTTTATCTCGTGCAGGCTCAGACTGCAGATCATTGGTACTTTCATCAGCATCAATCATTTCAGAATCTTTACCCTGTGCCAATGAATCCCCAGATAAGTAATTTGAAGATGTTGCCATGGACACATAATTTGACTTGAGAATGTTGTCTGCTGTTACAGGTACGCCCCCCCATATGAAGGCCAAAGCTTCACCTGTTAAGACATCACTAACTTTTTAGTAAGCGAGAAAAGCTGCACCCATAACMAGGTAAAAAACCCTTCTCAGCTTGTTTCCTGATCAACACGTCACGTAGCTCTTGTTCATTCAAGGTAACGATGAAAAGGTTYCAGCTCTGCCACCACAAGCATAGGTGTGAGAAAGCATACTTACCAACAGAAAACAACACATCTTCTGCCTTCGACTTGCTTAAAGTGAAGAGTGCAGTAAGAGCAGCATTAGAAAGCTCSACGCTTCTATCTCCAAAGCACAGATGACCCAGTGCTAATGCTCCCTTTTGCATAACTTTCACATCCTTGCTCGCAAGTAGTAATCCTAGCTGTTTCACGATAGAAGCCAATGATAGTTCTTCTTTCTCATCTATTGATTTCGTGGTTTCTTTCTTCAGTGTAATAATCGACTCTGTTTCAGTCTTTACAGTACTGGCTTCAGTTCCCACGGCACTAGTTGACGGTTCCCCCGCAGTAGATTTCCCACTCGGCGTGGTCGAAGCAGCAGAGGCCCAGTCTCCAATACCCACAGGTAAGGGTTTCCTCAGACCTGCATGCCCGATAGCCTCAGCTGCTGCCCCAGCTAAAGAGGGATTTGCATTCTTTGTCTCCTCAAAGAAAGCAATAAGAGAGTTATGTATTAAAGGCTCTGGAATAGCAGGACTATTTGTCATGCATTGTGCAAGTACATAGCCTGCTGCACAAATACTTCCATGCAAATCCTCAAACCGCGCTTTCTGTACATTATGGAATGAGGACACTAGCTGTTGAAGTAAATCGGCCGCTTGTGGCGAAGACAGGCCTGAAACCACAATACCTAACAAGCGGCCTATAGCTTCCCGTGTTATCGAGTCAATGTGTCCAACAAACTGTTTCAACCATGATATCCGCGTCGAGTACATCTCGGCAAATTGGTTGAGGTTCGAAGACGCCAGCTTCAGTAAACCAGTGCTAGCTAATCCTTGTAAGTCTGCAGTCCCATCAATGGCCATTCCGTGCTCCAACAGCAGTTGAAAGGCCTCCTCGGGAGGTGATTTCCCCAACGTATCAGAGACCACATCTTCTTTACCTTTCAGCTTACTCTTATCTGCACCTAGCTCGTTTTCATAGCAATGCTGAACAAAAGTAATCATCGCAGCATACGCTTTGGGTGGGAAGAGCATGATGCGCTCACCCAAGGGAGACTTGGATAAAACTTGAGGTTGCTGTTGACAAATATACTCCATCATAGGTCTGAAACCTGGATAATCAGAAGTAGGTGCAGGACCCTCCACTGTCTCCTTTTCAGGCTTTGAGGCATTCAATCCTTGTTGGGCCATTTCTCGAATATCAAGCTTGACATCCCCAAYACCTAGCATGCAAATAAAGCGACTCGGGGCATGGGAGAAAGGGTATAACCGGGTTGCCCAAAGTACACTACAAAACCTCGCCTCGCTTTCTGAAGCCTTGATGTTCTCGAAAAGGAGATTTTCGACATCCTTGCCAATATCAGGATTTGCCTTATAGGCGGTAGCTAATGAGGAGAGAGATTCTTGCACTGTTATTCTAATAGAATCAGGTTCACTGCGTAGAGCGGAGAACATCCGGACTGCCATATCTGTGGTTTTATTGAAGAGGTGGGGAGCCCTCAATGAAAGCTGACCTATAGCTTGGTATGTGAATGCACGGAGCTGCTTCGAAGAGGTGTCTGTATCACCTGGATTCTGACCATCAAGAAGCTTCACTAACCCACTAAGGATGATTTGCGCCATGGGTTTCAGTTGATCATCTGATGCATGTTTAAAAATCCAGACAGCAAATTCCATCCCCGCATGCTTCAGCTTCATGGTTGTCCCAGCTCCATATATGCAATCAAACACACACTGAAGGGTAGACGGGAATGCATTAGCCGCTACAATAGAGCGGGTGAACACCGACATGAGCTTGGCCTTCAAGTTTGGTCCTGCCGGAGCCACTCTTTGCTCAGCAGTCCCACCTGCTTTCGTTGAGCCTTGACAAGACATGAAACAGGTATTTATAAGCAAACGCATTGCAAGTAAGAAGGATGCCAACCACACAAGAATGACTGCTAGTCCTCAAGCACTGTCTAGYACAWTAAGTAAGCCTCAAAATCCCTTTGCATAAACCCTGCTAATAAGAAGTGTGGCATCATCATCTGCTATATCGTCCATTCCACCATTGTAGGGTGCCCAAAAGAGGTCTTGTATACACAATAACGTAAACACTAGGATACTAGCAACTCCACACAATTACACGTTAGTCGTATAGAAAATACCTTGAAATATTGCGAAAAGTTGTTTGATAAGAGAAAGRTCTTCAAGGTTAGCACCATTGGCCTTCCGTTTAAGCAGCTCTTCACCTCTTCGTGCCACTCGTTCATTACCGTCGGCAGCAGCCACAATGTACAAAGGATAGACACTATCAGCTGGTAACTCGAGCTCAGCTAAGTAATTAAGAACTCCCAACTTTCGCGTATTCAGAGGCTCCCCTTTCAGAACCTCTTTTCCAAGAACTTGTTTGGCTTGTTCTACAGACAATCCGGGTGGYGGCACGAGAGCACCTTCAAGTGATGTTGTCAGTRGTTGAAACAATAATACGTGTAAACAATAAGTTAAAAACACSTCACAGCTAGCGGGATCTTTCATAAACTCCCCAGTCCATGGGTGCTGATCAGGAACGTGTCGAGMATATCGATCCAAACCCTTGGCCGCCAGTCGGAAAATCATATCCTGGTGCTGCGTGGGAGCATTCGCCAGACCTAAGAGCAATGCCCCTATCACCTCAGTTTGCTCCTCGACAGGCGCCCGGTCGTAGGCCATTTCTATGTACACRAGAGCAAAGTTCTTCACCATCGAGACGGAATCCGGAGATACATAWAGCTTCAGAAGCTCCCGTAAGGGTAATTGAATCGAGGCTTGATCTTTMACACGCTTATTGATATGCGACAGCATTTCCATAACCTGTGATATCGATGTGATCAACAATTGACGTGAAGAAAAAATTAGGACTTGAGTTAATGAGAACTTAGGGCCCGATTATGGATTGCCACATACTTCTCAAACTTCAATTCAACCATAGCTACAAAGGACGGTCGCATATTCCAAAATCGAAGATTCTGGACTATGTTTTTGGAAACTAGTTTGGTGACCTAATTGTGACAAGAATAGTGTACTGGAATCTTCTTGGATTTGCTAACAAAAATATGTAGAAGTCTGAAAACTCTTATAGTAATAGTAACTATGCTCAGCACTTAAAGCATGCTTCCCATATTCTCTTCAATATCCTGTGCCCTTGAGCTAACCTCTCAGATGTAACTGAAAAACGTACGAAAGACGTTCAAATCACTGCTAAGCTAGAAAGAGAGACCGCCGTTCGTCGTAACTATGGATTCATCAAACATGAGACCACAACTACGAAATTCCAAAAAACAAAGAATCAATGAAATGGGACTTACCTTCATCTTAGTAGGATGATGCGACGAGCCTAATCGCGACACCGCCAGCGGCAAAAGCTTAGACAAAACCTTCTCCAACTGCTTCTCCTCCGTGAGCGCCAACCTGGTGAGCATCCGATCGAGAAAGGCTTCCTCCGTCGCGCCATCGGTGGCGCCCGAGTTCGTCGCCATGTCAAGATTCAGATCTCACGCAATTGTGCTCTATTATTCAAATCGCACACGAATTTCCTCCCGTTTCACSTGCTCGAATTGCAAGCTTCCCTTACACATCCGCTGCAAACCTTCAGGTGAAGACACAATGAGACACTTATCAAAGGACAATAATTCAGCATTTACTCRGCAATATTTTACTTATACATGCAAGGACACGGAAGCATGAACCAAYTTACGGTACCCACAGGGGTAATGACCTTGCATTCTGTCCTTGTGTGACTTTACAACTTTGGCATCAGTTCGAAAATCTGTCTTCCTACAGCACAGGATTTTGAACATACTAGGTGCATTGCGTCAAACAAAGAAACGTTCGTCWTTCTGGCAATGACGAGGGTCAGGGATGGAAACAAAATGTCTGATGTTCAGGGAGATAGAAAGGAGAAAAGGCTCGACTAGAATCGGCACTCAGCAACGCGAACTACACAACAAGATAATAATCCCATGATCTCAATGTGTCGAAATTACCCAAAATACTGTACTCATACCCTCCGTCCAGAAACACGTCATGACAATTTCCTCTWCAACGCGGAAGCGACACCCAAGCAGTTCAGCGACACATCCTAATTTTAGAAACATCGAATGCGAATGTTAAATCGACTATTCGTGCRTGATTGAATTCCATGTGCCAACTACAACTAGGGCTTTGCGTTGCTACGCTCAACCGTCGATGGTTATCAAATTCCAAGGTAATATTGTCCCTATTTAGAATATGGAAATATTTTCCAGGCATCACAGTAAGGATTGCACTCTTTGCACTTCCATTCAGACCTGTGATGAAATTCACGCGATCCACAAGGTCTATAGAAAGGCTGGTGTGACACATGAAGTTTTCAACCCGGATTCGCTTGATAGAACCTAATTTCTCTTGAGATRTGGTTTGCCCTCGTTGACGTCTTCGTATCACGTTAAAATGTTAAATAAGACAACGAAAGCAACAAAACTCCCAACATTGAGACCCACAATTCCGATACATCCTTCCCATCTATACTGTCTATACAACCAAGACTAACTTCGTCCAATAAAATTATATCCCTGAAGGCTAACACTCAACGACTTCCTCAGAACCTCAAACCAAAGAAGCATCACATATCAAAAGACTAATGAAATTTGCAAGAAAGCTTTCAACTGGTGAGAGTTGACGACAAACCAAACCCTAAAGCTGAAACTGAATTTTAATGGCCAATAACAGTGACAGTAGGGGAGGCACGGAGTTTTTTCCTAAAGAACGGCCGCAAAACAGACAGACAAAGACAATGCACCGACCAGTTATAAACAGAGTTTTAAAGCTCCTCCTTCCAAACTTCCCTTCGCAAAACATTAATGTCCATAATCTCCCCTACGAAGATGTACCCTTCAAATGCTCATAACAATCGAAAAATTGCATCTCAAGTATTCRATATTCACAGCCGCATAGTAAAAATGCTGTCAAACATACTCSTGAGTTTAGCTCCTGACAATTTCCCTAATATGTCATAAAAAAATTAGACAAGAGGACACAACCAACAACCGCTTGCGCTACAAGCAAAAGCAGAAACTCCCAAAACCAAAGAAGCTGACAAAGCCAACAGCCAAACACTAACACACAGCACACCGAGAAAATTCCAACTTAATAATCTCATAGAGCAAAGAAATTGAAAGCCATTCCTCTAAAAACTTAACTACCAATTTGAAACAATCCTTCCTTCATCAATCCTAAAGTCGATTCGGCACACGAATTCAAGCCAAATTGCGAGTTGCAACGGGAGGGAGCATTTCCAAAAGGAGGACTAAAATCGACAGCAGTAGGTGTGCTCATTTTAGGTACCTGCTAGACCTATTTAAAGTTCAAATTTGGTCTCCAATCTTGACTGCTTAAAGTTCAAATTGCCATTCCAAAAAATGGTGCCAAAGCTTGCAGCCGATGAGCATTTAGTCTGCCAAAAAATCACACTTGCAGAGGACCATTTCTGGAAATTCCACCACCATGCCCACGCCCAAATCAACTACTGGCGAAGCTCCAAATAAACTCCAATTCTCAATACACTCAAAAGAAACGTCACATAAGTTAAACTTGCTCCAGAGCGACATCCAAGCAGTTCAGCGTCACAACCTCATTGCAACAACATCGAATGCCTGTGAGATATTGACTCTTCTTGCATAAGTGAATTCCACTTGCCAACTAAARGAATCTCGTGAGAGATGAAATTAGGCAGATGCATGAGATCCCAYGCAAGTCTCCCGAAAACGTGTTCACCGGCAGAGATCCATTCGATAACGTATTGGCCAAGTTACTTTWAACCCCTCGCTCAAAGGCTAATTTCCGTTGATTACAGCAAAGCGAAGCTTAACGATGCGAGCGCAAACCCTAATTGTGATCCCACACCCTGCGCCAACTAGCTGATACTAATCCCCCCCGTTCAAAGCACAAACCTTTGATGAAAGTCTATTCAAAGCTCATGAGCTGATGAGCATATACCGGGATCATAATTTGGTACGTAACAAAACTGGAAAGCTCACAAATTTTCTCGTTGAACATACCAAACCCTAGACCTAAAGAACACATTGAAAGAAGCGAAAAACGAGTATGAGCTACTCCACTGACCCGTGATAGAAGCCAAATCCGAAGCAGGCGCCAGAAAATCCCGCCGCCCGGGTGTAGGACATCTCCACGAGAGGGCCGRAGCGAGCCGATTGATCGTGAGCTGYAGAACGCGGCACATACAAGTAACCTTCAAGTAGAAAAATTCACGAGCAAATCACGTTTCCGAGGATTACAAGAAGGAAACACAGAGAGAGCAACACTAAGGCAACAAACTCTCTGTCCTCTCGCAGCAATGAACATACGCAATTGAGTCTGCAGGAGTCGAGAACACAATGAAGCACCAAGGCCTAGTTTATAGTAAGGCCTAATTGTTGACCCAATTTCAAACTCCGCCAATAGAAGTGCTTAGATCCTAAAATTGGGCCACTAACCGGACCCAGTTTTTTCTTTTTCTTTTTTTTAATTTTATATGAAGTGCCCAAGAGGCGATATAAAATTTTACAGTGGTGTTCCAAATTTCAACATTCATCCACATATTGGATAAACAAAATATCTTATTAGTGCATATCACATGTCTATAATTATGTTTTCATTCACAATTTGGCGATTTCATCCAAGAAAGTTATTAAATTTGAAGTTTTTTGGTGAAAAATTCATAGGTTGTTGCCATTGTTTAGCCAAGTTATTTTTTTCTTGGTACAATCAAGCATTATAAAGGCAAAAATAAAACACTAGATCAGAAGTGTAGGCTTTATATTGAAATCATGATTGATTATCATTTTCATCCGATCGGGCTCTTTATGTACCGCTTACATGGGAGTATTGAGGAGCCAAAAAATTTAGACCCAGGTACTAATAACTGGTTTAGTATATTTCTTGACTCAATTTTCCAACTAGACTATTCCATAATTTAGTGAAAAAATCCAAAAGAGTTTTAGAGATTATCCCATAAAAGACGTGGTCCATTATGAAATGGTCAAACACCATGTCTAAGCTATATTCACCCTTAGAAATTGTGTTCAAACAATAATCTTCTATTTTTGTTATTTGATACTCTGAATTCTATATCACTTTGAGAAATTCAATTGATTCTCTGAAAAATTGTAATTGTTATCATTTTTGTTGCAAAAATTGAACATAAATGAGGAAAAAAAAAAAACTTTGTTTGAATAAAATTCAAGAGGTACAATTAGCAATGGAGAATACTATAAATATTTTCAATTGCTTATTTTATTTTTTTACACCAAAAACAACCACAACAAAGACCTTGAAGTCAAATTTAACTATTAAACCAAATTTATCCTTTTATTTAATCGATGTATAAATTTTTTTTATTTCTTGCTATTGCAAAAATAGATTTCCTATTTATGTTATATTTTTTCAATAATTTTGATGGCAAGATAAAATTACTGAGAATTTTGAAGGCTATAGGTAGAAATAAAATTATACCAATTGCAATATATTTTAGAATAATCTACAATTTTCACCATAAAGGGATGGTAGAATGAGAAACATAATTTTATAATTTAAAAGTAAAATTCATTTCAAGAAAAAAAAATATGAATGAAAAACACACCATATTGTGTTATTTGGATTCTAACGCATGGAGCTTTCAATTGCAATAAGTCTTTCAATTTTTGACATTTTTCTAAAATTTAAAATCGAGTACTTTCAAAAAGTTTCAAGCTTCATTTTCTTCATCTAAATTAGATTTCAAAAATAGTTATTTTGAAAATTGCAATCAAGATTGACTAAGGGGCATCCACTTTGGATGCCCGGACCGTGAAGGGTTAATGTTTTCCAAAATGTTCTCACTTATTGAAGGCACCATTATAAGACTCTACAATAACAACTTGAGCACTATTCATAGGAAAAATTTAACAAGCAAGGGCAATTTTAGGGCACCCCACCTTAACCCTAGAAGGATGTGGGGGATCTATGTGGAAATCATCATTTCTAAAACTGCAAAGGTAGCTTCATAAATTAAGTACTTCATATAAACCATATAAAGTAAACAAAAACCTAGAAGCTACTCGGAATCTTCATTTGAATTTGAAAAGACTTAATTCCATCACTTTTTAAATTGATTTCATGGAAATTTTTAGCCATCACCTATTGAATAGGTGATTGCATAAAACACGTGTATTATTTTGATTCACACCTTGCCTATTGATTTGGATATCACTTTCACAGTTAATGGTCTTTGGTTGCCTCTACAATGCGCAACACCTTAAAATTTTGCACATCTCCAAAAATGAGACTTTAAGTCCTCCACATYGCTTGTTCAACTTGTTTTGTTTTGCTCATTGCATGTCAAAATAATCACTTTGGATGAGATTTGCTTGTTTTGACCATTGCATATCAAAACTATCACTGTGAATGAGATAGAGATTGTAAAAACATTCCTTGTCCTCCACATTTTCTATTCAAGTCTCTGTTCAACTTGTTTTGACCACTACAAGTCAAAATTGTCATGGAGAATGAGACATAGATTGTACAAACATTCCTTGTCCTTTACATTCCCTGTTCNACTACAAGTCAAAATTGTCATGGAGAATGAGACATAGATTGTACAAACATTCCTTGTCCTTTACATTCCCTGTTCAACTTGTTTTGACCACTACATGTCAAAATTGTCACTATGAATGAAACATAAATTGTACAAACATTCCCTATCCTCCACAATTCCTATTCAACTTGTTTTGACCATTGCATGTCAAAGTTGTCACTATGAATTAAATGAGACTTGGATTATACAAACATTCCCTATCCTCCATAGTTCCTATTCAACTTGTTTGGCCATGGTTTGTCAAAATCTATTAATGCAAATGAGACATAGATTGAGCAAATATATGAATCTTGTGGCCAAGTCGCGCACATATTGAATAAACACATCAATATGTTTCAATAATATTCTCCATCACATTTTAAATGCACTACTATATTTGCTAGTGGAATTTGATTTCTGAAATTTATCAAACTTTGAAAATTGTTGATTTTTTTAATTTTCTAAGGGAGAAGGTACCTCATAAAAATAGAACACCAAAAATTGCCTTTTCAATATAGTTTGGGAATGTACATCTTTTTATTGTTGGTATAAATTTTAACCCCCAAAATAATCTTATCATATTTTGATCCCAACTAATGAAATGAAGCTTATCTAGTCTAACTTAAGCTACAATTTCAATATTTAAAATTCCTAACTGAAATTAAACATTCTATCACAGTTTGAACTTGCTTTTGGGAGTTATAAGACGAAATATATGCACCTCAATCCAACAATACTTTAGATGGGTGACTTTCTTTTTTCAATAAAACACTCACCTCCAAGCACTCCTTTGGACTTTGCACACCACTTGTATGAACTTTAGAGGCATAAAGGTTCACTCAAGGAAGATGCCAAGGAAACTAAAAGCGTCCAATAAATGACTTTCAAAGGCACTATAGAAACTGACAAAGAATGCATCAGATAATTGTTGACCGATAACCTTGGTGATATTTGATAAACAATCTTGGTAATATATGATAAACAATCTTGGTGAAAGCAACATTCTTCCAAAGTCAATGCAATGACAAAAAGAGGTGACAGGAATTAGAGGAGAGATAGAGATTGAGGGAAGGTCCATAGGAGAGCATTTGTTACAATCCTTCCACAACATCCGGTATAATCCCTTGTCACCCTCTCCGGTAGAAAAGCAAGAAAGACAGGATATCTAGACGTTCAGAGAAACGAAACCTACTGGTTTACTCGTTCTATGTAAAAASAGAAATGCTTCTCTCCAACATGTCTAAAGCTGGTATGACTATGAGCGTGAATTGCAAATATCGCAGCTTGATGAAATTGAAAGATAACTCCCTCTCTGCAAACTGACGCAAGCCCACAAAACGAGAACTTCCAGGAACATAGAGTACAAGAGGATATACCTATAGCACAAAACGCAGTACAAATAATGTTGATAAAACTTCACTGACGAGCCAAAATTCAATGTCAAATAAGTCGGTTCTTGCATCTCCATCCCTCAGAAGAATACTACAATGATTCAATGTAACGTCAACAAATGAACGTAAACGTACTAGGGCTATAGAACCACTGGTATTCAAGTCTGCCATTGCCGTGACTACCGCAGTGGTATTCAATACTGGGAAAGTTAAGATTCTTTTTGTTCTTTGTCAGAGATTGAGAATGAGACGAAGACAGTTTCATACTCCGCTAGACTAGCGCCACAAGGGATCGAAGCACATTCTCTGCTCAAAGTCAGTTCCACCGTAAAACAAGCAGAAACGAGCTATGAGACGCTCAGTCCAATGGCTCACTTTTCAAGAAAGGTCCTACGCAAACCTCCTCACATTCACTCACAGTAATATAGCGGAATGTAGCTTTGGTCAATGCAAAGCCTCCTCCAATTCAGTCCAGAGCCAATAAAGTTTGTACAGGAAGCAGAGTCAATTAGAACTCAAAAATGGGAACTAGTAATAAGCCCCGTTAGGTTGACACTCACGAGATTCATGCCAATCGTCAGCCATTAGGAAACGAGGGAGCGACAGGAGGCAGTGCCTGCAGAATGAACCTTTTACTGTTGCGGAGACCCGGCGGAGAGGGAAGCATCCCTCCTTGCAGTTCCCTGCCTCCGTGACGGGGCGGTGTGACTCGTTTCTGCTTAGGAGAGATGGACTTCGTCGAGACAATGCTTCGGCTTGGGGAGCTCATTTGGTCTTCGTGACACTTCAAAACGTCCAGGGTGCTCTCATCGTCTGGGGCGCCCACCTTCGCCGACTCCAGATCACTTTGGAGGCTCTTTTCTGCAGTAATTAGRGGAGACTGCATTGCAGGTGCGAGCTGTTGGTCGGGGCTTGGCAACAGGGATTGTCGAGGCGTGTCGAATCGAAGAGGCGACCGTGGAGCAGGTTGCCTGAATCTTGGGGAGTGTGGCGACCAAGTTCTGCCAAGGGAGCATGCATAATGTGAGCGTTACCCCGAAATTCTTGAGCTAAAAATAATAAGAAAGAAAATYCTAGTACGTAATAGTTACTCCAAAATATCTATCGTATGCTGCTCCAGGTCCATTTGCACTTTGGTCCATTCGCAGGAGTGCTAGGAACCAATTTCGGTACATCGTCGGACTAGATTCACACCAGTCGTAARACCAAGTGCAAGTGGCTTATCAACAAAATATAAAYRWTACACWACATTTTTGAACKAAAGAAATATGGTTTRGAATTACTWTAGTCAAYTAYTAGCTTCAAGAATAGACATTCTATTAKTTYAAATTYRGSGTTAAGATAYTGGYTTTGATTTCTTTTCCTATTAGAAGACATTAGAGATGTATACGACTCGAATCCAAAAACAATGTTACAACTGACAGGTGAGCAAAAAAAACTACTCTAAACATGAGAGTAAAAACTAAAGTTCTCAAGAACATGATTTGAATGTTATTGAAATACCTTGAAGATGCGTGATGATGCTCACTCGAAGAAGAGGCTGCATGGTGAGGAGATTCAGTCCTCTGGCTACTGAAAGCAGGAGAAGCACCCGGTCGTTCGCTGGTGACACAGGAGGAACCAGGAGTAGGTTCCAACGTAGTAGTCAAAGGGAGGGGAGTGAGACTGCATAAATCGGTCAGACCTTCCCAACGGGTGGAGGCATGGCCAATTCGMGCAAAGGTCGGGGTTGTCATTGGAGACTCGCCAGATCCATTTAAAGAAAAGTCCGCGTCACCTTGAGGAGGGTGAGGCACTAGGTCAAAAGAATCCAAGGTGTTCGAGAAGTTGGTCGAGGACTTGGGAGGCTTCGAAACATGCGGAGCGAGGGGAGGGACACAATGCTCATCCGAAGATATTCGTTTGCGCCCTGTAGACCTGAGTCTAAGCATGGAACGTCCATGTCTGCGAGGTGCATCAGAGCATTACTAAGTTCAGACAATGAGCACATTTGCTTAGGTAATGTCTCAGAATTCGAGGGAAAATGAAAAGGAACACTATTCAAGTAAGAGCAACTTAACCCAAAGTTGATCAGGCAGTTTGAAGTAGTCAAATGGGAACGTTCTTTTTCCAAATCTATTTGTTTTTCTTTGATTCTGGTGATAAAAATTATCACAATATGGTCAATAGAATTGGTAGTTTTAGAAGAATGAATCCTGGGTCTTTCAGAGTGTTAAGTCAGCATCTGCAAATCACGGCTATGACAAGCATCTTTATCTTAGCGCACATGCATGATGAAAATACTGGTGCAAAGTCAATTACCCGTCGTGCTCGAAACCCGGGGTGATTGGAGAAAGATTTGGTTTTGCACAATCCTGAAGCCGGTCGATATTTCCGTTCATCCTACTGAACAATTCAACGGGTTCATCCAACTGAGACTCCTCCCTAGAAGAGATGGCCTGCTCTCCCTCCTTCTCCTCACCCTCCATAGGCCCTGCTTTGCAATCAATATGTCAATCCACAGAACATCCTCTGGCAATGCAACAATTCATAAACAGTTCTTGTGTTGGACATTATGTCAGAAGCATAAATTGTAAGATTAACCATTGCGGTACTTAAAGAACCGCAATCAGTGGAACCGGCCTACTAACATCCTCAATATTCATCCGATGCGAAAGGCAAAGAGAAGATTCATTCCATTGAGCAATACGTACCTTCCTTCCTGCCGTACACATTCTTGCAACCTTCACAGCGACATCCCTCTGAACACCCGACGCCAGCCTATCCACCACGAGCATTCCACTGAGTCTTTAAAGAACCGAAGATTTTACTAAACAAGCTGAATTACTTCCAAGGGTCAAGATAACAAAARATACCTGGAAACACTCGCAGTACTTTTTGAGACAAAGTGATTTTTTGCAGTTGCAACCACGCTTGTGCCTGGCTGAGGCTGGAGTATCAAGAGTCTCGTCCTGCACAACCGGTACACCATAAGCTACAAGAAAAAGCTCGCAAGGTCATCAATGATTGGTATAGCAGTTAGAAGACAAGTTTTTAACTTACCCCAGGGACGGGGGAGGCCTCAGCAGCCTGGACAATCTTGGGAGCAAATGCCAGGGGATTACGGGATTCAATTTGCATTCTAGTATTCCGGACAGTGTCTTCGTATTCAGGTTTGTTGAAGCAATGGCGACATGCACATGAACCGACACAGTATATACCCGCAGCAAAGCACTCACAGTACCTGCCAAGAAACAGCCAGTTTATATGTGAGAAGACAGCGTCCGCAAAATTTGCTTCGGTTAATCCCTATAAGACCAAGGGTCACATGTATTCTTCAGCAGTATCGAGGTCAGCAAAGACCTTTTTTTTTTATCTTCGATTACAATTTTAATTCTTGACAAACATATGCAGTGTTCTCCAGTGATTCTTGTGACACAATCTTGAGACCCGTCTCAATTACATATTTTCACGATATGATCTAAATTTAAAATCAAGAATCCTTGGCCTTTAAGGAGTTAAAATGAGAACCTACCAGAGAGGCCGGGACTAAACTTAATCAGCAAAAAACAACGCAATGAAGTTATGAGCCAKCATACTAGATCCCAGATGCCAAATAATGAGAAAGCTTACAATTTGAGGCACTTCGATTTTTTGCAGTTGCAACGCTTGCATCCGTCTGCTGGTTTCTCCCCCTGAGAAGGTGCAGTAGGTTTCCGTCTAGACAACCTGGGAAACAATGTCACGTTAGATAGCCCATATATGATCAAAACACACCATTCAATCTCGATGRAGCATACCTGTGATTAACACCCAAGTAAACGAATGGCCAAGTTTACGTACTTCTCTATAAAAGAGTGCGTGTACACAAGCAATATGCAACTCACCGTCTTCTTTTGGAGCTCTGCGGGCTGTCCAAAAGATCATCAACAGTTTCCTCCTCTCCTTGCTGGCCCAACTCTTGTCGATGCGGGTGGGATCGTTTTTGTCCTCGAGGGCTAACAAGCCTTGGCAAATTAGGAATTGGAGTCAATGTTAATGACTCTTCCAACGGTGGCAAGTTCTCAATGTTGAGAGACCTGAAATCGGGAGTTGGAATCTCAACTGTCTCGTTCCCGAGGGGAGCAGCAGCATCACGGCTATTCATCTCCAGCTGAGACCTTCTCTCCTTCAACAAAGATGGCACTCCTTGATCCAAGCTTTGATTGGGATGACCTGACCCACCGCCTTGGCAGTGCTCTTTCGGAGTGGCAGAGGCCACTGGTTGTAATCCTAAACTGGTTGCAAGAACTCTTTTTGCGCTTTCCCCTCCATTAGATGGATAATCACGCTTGAACGACATGGAGGAAGTCAGTGAATTCAAGTGAAGCCCAATACCAGTCCGTCGCACACGTGGACTTCGTCTCACACCTTCTGCTGGGGGGTTAACTCCAGAATTTTGCGGTTTCTGAGGACGTGATTCCCCGGCCTTTGCATTCAGAACGTCCACATTATTTTCGTAAGAGCGGCTAGGGAGTTGTTGATGCGTCTTGGTCATGACCCCAAGAGCGTCCCCACACGCAGGGGCCCCTGCTAATCAATGAAAACATCAGTCATTCTTACAAGACCTACGTCAATAGAGTTTGTGGTGAATAGCTTAAATTGTTCAAAAGACCTCTTGTTGGGCAAGAGATGCAGAATAAAATATGCAAACATCATGTTGCAGGTGCAGAGCCGAGTGACAGTAATTTTGTAAGGAATCTCGCTTTCCAAGTCCCCCACATGATCATTCAATGCACCTATACGATAGATGTCACCAAGACCTGCAGAACTCACCCCTAGTATGTGTGACGGAATCTATTTCAGCCCTCGAAGTATCGTTGGCATTTGGAGAAGAATTATTCGCAGGAGTGCTTGCTGTTGCAGCAGAAGTTGTAGATATTGCATTGTCAAGAACAGGAGATGCATTGTTATCGTCCGCAACACTAGCTCCACTGCAATCTTTGAGCCTGCTACCTAAAGATTTCCTATTGCCCATGCTGCCAAGGCTTTTTCTTCTTGCTCCAGAAGCATCGAAGTCGAGACACCGTCTTCTAAACCCCCGTTGTCCAGCGGTATCAGCCTGCAGGTACCGCAGTAACATGTGAGATAACATGAGACATAGGCACTAAGGTAGAGGAGACTAATATCATTAGGGACCTCATGCCGTCTCAAATGCTGAATCCTGTAAGCAACAGCAGCTCATCTAAACATACACTTGGTTGGACATATTAGCAAGTGGTGTCAGCATGACTTGGCTAAATGTTTATGGCCACTCATCATTCATATAACCTCCTACGTCATTGTATATTRCATAAAAATTTCATACATGGAGATAAAGTTTGATCGCCACAGATTTGACTCTTGCACTCAAAGTGATCTCCCTGGAGCTCTGTACTRATCTCCCAAMAATTACACTCCTACATTTGCTAACAAGCTAAAAGCAACGCAAATATTATCATCCACCTTACAGCCCTATAGTTTGGAATGAGATATGGTATAATGAGGAGCATGGAGCGTATAGAGATGGGCATCAGGCATAACATTCACATGTGATGAGGGCACACAAGGGTCAAAGCTGCTCATTAACAAAAAATGATTGGTTGTGCATCAAAGCCGTAGTGGCACCACCATACCCTGTGAGAGAGAAGAGAATGTTGAAGGTTGGCATTCTCAGAAGCGACATCTTCAAGCCTATTCTGAGAAGAGAGATCTAGCCCAGACTGAGAAGCCATAACATCAAGCAAGTCAGTTTCCTGTTTCCCCGCCTCTTCATTTAGAGCGACCAGGTCACTTGAATCCTCTGACCACTCGCCTTTGTCCTGTCCCAGGGCTTCATTTCCAGCCARGAAATATGCCATAGCTGTAGTATCATGGTCTAGTTCCGAAGTCTCTTTACTGAAGTTCAATCCATGGTCTTCATTAGGTCTCTGCTCTAAGCATTTTGATTCTTGAATTAGATTTCCTGGCAGCACACAATCCTGAGACAATGAGCTCGAAGTGGATTGCCTTCTTTCAACCACGTCAGCGCTGGTTCCACCTTCCTTTTCAAGTGCACCATTAAGGCACTCGACAATCGTTACCGGATCCAATTCCTCGAAATCTGWAAACTGAGATTGGAAGCTGGCAGCAGTCACAGCTGTCCTGTCCGATGATTCTGGATTCATGGGATTCAAGGCAAACATTCCTTGACCAACAAGGTCTTCTACGGTGAAAGCATCATTCTCGTTTTTGGCACTGTTGGATTGCGACGCAGGCACTTCCTCCGCTTGCCTCCTTGAGCAAGGAGTTACTTGCTGATCACGGTTCAGTAGGGATGGGGATGGTGCATTGTCCGATATGGTACTTCTAGAGTTTGTCGRATGCCATCCGAGACTTTCTCGACCTTCAGCTTGGGCTTGCGCTGACAAAAGCTCAGCAGCCACAACCCTATTCATGAGGACCGTMAATTAGAGTCAAGCTGGGGACAATAACAAAAGGACGCAAACACAACAATAAACTAAAATGGGACGCAGAAACGAACGGGATTCACCCTCACCGCTCACACCTCTTCAGGGAACTATTCGAGGACCTTCTCGAACTGCGTGGAGAGGCGAAGATTCGAGGCTCAGGCGGAAACGTCAGCTCATTATACGTCTGGGCATGGTGTACCGCCTTGGCTGGCTTGATTGGCGACAAATTGCATAAGTACTTGAATAAAGGAGAATCCTGCACACTCCACTCCATTAGCCTAAGAATTCAATTGTGGTTTCAGAAATTTCCAGTGCAAATGAATTGCACGACCACGCACATCCATCACATCCACGACGATGGCAATCACATAGCCCCTGAAAAACTTGGTCTGATGACATGTGGATCATATTGCTGGTATTCCGTTCAACGGATTTTCAGTAATTTACTTATAACATCGTGAAAGTGAATTAGGTACACACCTCCACATCAGTCACGGGCGAGATGCACTCTCGCTTATCAGGAGACCCCATATCGGGACCCTCAGACTCCCTAACAACCTTTTCAGCTGCCGTTTTGCTTCCCCTGGTCAACATTGTCCCTGACTTGAAATCCGGCATTCTTCCCTAAAAAACCAATCCGGAAGTGGCCACTCGTGAAGAAGCTGCCCCGTCCTATTGCGCTCACATCGGAGCTACCCCTAAATCTACTCCATCCCAGCACTAGGAATCAGAACCATCACCCTGCTTACTTTCGTGCCAAGAATCCTGACCACGTCCAGATCATGTCCAACACACCATTGAACCAATAACCCCCACCACAAGATCCTTCCCAAACCTCAAAACCAATACTTCCCCATTCTAAACTCATCCGAAACTAAGCCCAGTGCTRCGAAAACACACTTCCAAATCCAAACCCRAACCCACTACGTAACATTCCCGCCCCTCTTCGTCTCTCATCGATTGCTACAATCACTAACTTCCACACCACACCCCTACCAATCGAAAGAACAGATCGAAAYGACTGCAAATAATCACGAAATCCTGTCACCCCAGGGCTCCTGCAACGCAACAGGACTCATGTTCGCCATCATCTTCTCGCATCTGACGTCCTGCCAAAGCCTTTACACAGCCAGACAGCAGGGTTTGTCCAATTTCAGCCGGGATTTGGCAAATTGGCGCAGCTAAGTGTTCGGCGAATGTCGTAAATTAGACGGAATTGGAGAAAAAAAATGAAGGAGAGTGTTGATGAAACAGCCGAAGGAGAGCGGGAAGGAGCGATCGAAGAGGTCGGGGGCGGGTGATGAGTCTCCGTCAGACGCATACGACACCCGCAATTTGGACTGGGGCCGCGCGGGAACACGTTCTGGTTTTCACACSTGGCAGTACCAAATTTTGGCCCGGGCAGCTCCTTCTTGGCTGGCAAAGAGGGGCCCGGGAAAGAGAGCCGCTAAATTTAGGGCGACTTCTGGAGTGTTTCTTGGAATGGAACATAAGAAGCCGGTTACCGTTCAGCTCTCTCCTTTAGGGTATGTGATAGGGATGCTTGTCTTCGTCGCTAGGTCATCCATCATTAGTAGATTGCAGAGAGCTCTGTGCATCGTTGATGAGCTTCAGTCTTGGGCATTGATGGCAACGGCATTCAATTGCGCTCACTGCACTGGAAATCCCTTCATGGTGTGATCTGGTGAGCGTTTTCTTCTTCATTGCCGGGCTTTTATGGGGATGAATTCGTGGGGATTGCGTCTCTGGGACGGTCTGGGTGGGGGAGGAATTGCTGGACCGTTGCTTTGGTGCGCTACCTGCTTGTCTTTTTCTGACCAAGCCAAAGCCTGAATGCGGGCTCTTCATGCGTTTCTAATCTTCTGGTGGTGCAATTCAATGCACTGCAAAGACTTATAATAAGTACCTGATGTTTAATCGTGATTATTCGAGGACAGTGCTAGGGTTTCGTTGATGCAGAAGGAGGTGCGTAACAGAAGACGTCACGAAGAGGGGAATGATTGAGAATGTGAGTAGAGTTGCTCAATTGCAGYGTTTGTGGATGAATTTAAAACGAGGAATTAAAAGGAACGTTCGTGAATTGATTCATCCGACTGGGGCACTCGGAATTCGCAGGGAGGAAACTACACTAAGTTACACTGAGATTGTAGATGAACGACTTTCGGAAGTCCAGATTGTGAACATCCCATCTTTTCTCATTGCCAACACAAGATCTTCTTATCCAAATGCCAAGCTCCAACATCCCCATAGCGTAGAAATTTCGGCTGAGAAAACAGTGACTCTTACCGAAGAAGAAGAATTTACCCAATAATACTGATACATTTATCGACCCTGAATCATGAAACAGATCACGGTACCCGACGGGTTAAGGCCATACATGCAGTCTCGTGTGACTTCACGTTCTGGCGTTAGCYTGAATCCTTGTCCTTCCACAACAGAAAATTTCCAACATTGTAGGTGCACTACTAGACTTTCTGGCAATGAAAACGGACAGCAAAATGTCTGGTCTTCAGGGACGATGAAAATAGAATAGTCTCGATTAAAATCAGGACCTACACTAAGTGAGCCAGACAACAAGCTTTCAATCCGCGATCTCAATGTGTAGAAATTACCCCAAAACACAATTCTCATTCCTTCAGTACGTCTAGAAACACGTTACGAGCAGTTCTACTACAACGCGGGAGCGACATCCAAGCAGTTTCAGCGGCACAACCTAATTACAACAACATCGAATGCCTGTGATAAAGCGACTCTTCGTGCATACTTGAATTCCACGTGCCAACKACAAGAATCTCGTGAAAGATGAAATTAGGCAAATGTATGAGATCCCATGCAAGTCTCCCGAAATTGAGTTTATTCAATTGATATATTAGCCAATTTACTTAATCCTCTTGCTCAAAGGCTAATTTCCGTTGATTACAGCAATGCGACGCCTTACCATTGCGAGTGTAAACCCTAAGTTACGATTGYACACCCTGCGTCAACTAGCTGCTACTAGAAAACTCGTACAAGGCACAAATCTTTGAAGAAATTTTATTCAAAAGCTCATGAGGATACCGGGATCATAATTTGGTGCGCAACAAAACTGGGAAAGCTAACAAATTTCTCTTTGAAAATACCAAATCCTAGACCTACAGAACGTATCGAAAGAAGCGATAAAGGAGAATGAGCTACTACACTGTATCAGTGAGGACGGACAATGCGTGAAAGACGCAAAACCCGAAGCAGGCGCCTGAAAATCTCGCCGCCCGCGCGGGGGTTGTCTCGACGAGCGTGCCGACGTTGCTGATCGTGAGCTACAGAAGGCGGGAGTGATCGTGTACGGTTATAAGAATGACTGGTTGGCCCCTGTTGGCATTGTTGAAAATTTGTATTAACCCTTAACCCTATAACGTCCTGATTCATCTCCAAAATTGACGTCTTGAGAAAAATCATTATCAAGTGCTATTTGGAAGAATAATTTGAAATTGATATACAAATAAAAGTTGTAGACTAAGAGTCGTAGATTTCATCCGTAGTATTAGATTCACCAATGTTGTCACCAATATTTTTGTATAAATTTTGAAAGGGAAATTTCAAAATTCCTTCAAAATTCAATAACAAACAAAATATAATCATTTTTGGAGTAAAATTTGTTGGAATGGATTTAAAATGAGATTCTTTGGACAAGGTGATTTTTTGAAATTTTTGTGTTCTTAAAGTCTATGACCTCATTCTGACAAATCCAGTTTTGAATTAAAATCAACGCAATTTCGGCCTGGTCGACCACTTGACATACTTGCACATTGGTAGTTTTAGAAAAATATGTACTCTAGTAACACCAAATCTAACCCTTAGATAGAACAACAACTTGATCTAATATCTCTAAAAATTAGAAGAACTTTCATCCAAGTAGTTAGGATAGTCCATTTCCTAGACATCAACATGCTCCAGAGTTAAAGGACATTGCAAGCCCGAAGGGCATTTTGAAAGTCAAACTTGAATTTTCACATAGTTCTTGATTTGATGTGCTTTTAAGCTTCAATAATTTGCTTTTTATTCCATTATAGTTTTTTTCAAAATTGTTGAAATCATAAATTCTATAAAACTTTGAAGATAGTATCTTGAAAGCTCAAAATACACCACTTTTGAACTTCCTCTACTAATTTCTTTTGGTGTGAGCTCAAAGAATACACCAATTACACCATGATATTTGTTACTATTATTTACATTTTGCTTAGAAATTTCATACTATTTTATGCAATTTTGTAATTTATATGATTTTAATACTATTTTTTTTAAATCATATAAAAAATTCAATTTGATGTTTTTTATTATGAAAAATTGAAAATAAATTCTAGAAATATAGTGATACATGTGAAAAATACCAAGTTTGTGAAATGTATATTTTAATGTAGAAATCTAATTAAGTTTGACCAGGACTACACATCAAATGTTGTTTAAGGGTTAAATTTTTCCTACCTAAAAACAAAGACAAACTGAATGTGAGAAATGGAAGAGCAATTGAAATGTTTTTTTTGTATTTGACAAAGTAGGAATCTATGCATACATACATTAAATTAGGTTGTTTGTTTGTTTTGTTAGTCACTGTCAGATCCCAAGAACCATTGTCCTTCAGCTTTTAAGTTTCATGGTACCACTTGAAAGCTCTATGCAAGGAAGGGGTAGCAAAATTTGTTTCATAATGTTCCAACTCGTGTCAAAAAGGATATTGAATTTCAAAGTTTATATGAATTTTTAAATTTTAAAAATTAATTTAGCTTTGATTTTGTTATTTTATTTTGGCATACGTTAAATGAGGCTATTTGTCTGTTTCATTTGTTTTGTTTGTTACAATGAGATCTCCAAATTTAGGTTTCCTTCCAGTCTTGTACATAGTACTATCAAAAAGTTGTGTGCGAGGAGAGGTGCATGGACTTTGTTTAATGGCATTTCCACTTATAGTAGAAAATATATTGAATTTTGAAGTTCATATGGATTAGAAAATTACTTCTACTTTTATTTTATTATGTTGTGGCAACAACAAAGGGCATATTAATTTATTATATATTTTTGAAGTGTGTTGTCTAATTGGTCAAACAATTTATTCATAATGGTCATCTTACTCACCTAAGCAATGGCAATACTTCCTCATATGGGCACAACATAAAGMCCTAAGAAAGTCATTTGAATTCATGTGATGAATTTATACACAAAAGATGGAAGTTCTTATTACTGTCACTAATCACTCTACACTGCTCACATCACCATCATTCCAGACATTGATTGTGGGCACTAACTCAATGTAATGCAATCCAAATCTCATTTATTGGAAAATGCTTATCATGTATAAAAGCAAGACTTTAACCCCTAAATGCCACGAGGGACCAAAATTGTCCTCATATAGTTTAAATCCAATTCAAAGTGTTGTAACTTTTGCATACAATGTCTAAATTCAATACAAATTGTTGGAAAATGTGAAATTTTTCTTCTAGTTTGTGTGGTAAATTTTTTAAGATCAATACAAGATGTTCTAATTATTTGGAAGCCAATCAAAGTCCAAAGGTTCAATTTGAGTTCATAAAATTGCATTTAATGGCTACAACTTTGGAAGCTTGTACCTCCTTCATCCAATGTTTGTTTTCAATAAAAATTGTTGAATATGTTTTCCTTGAAGTTCTATTATTGTGGTAAAATTTTCATGTCAATCCAAGTTGTTTGAGTGTTTGGGAGCAATTTGAAGTTCAAAGTATAGACATCTTTGGATTACAGTGAACTTGGGCGGCTTATTTCTTCTTCATACAATAATATTTGTTTCCAATAATATTTTTTGGAAAACTTGGGCGTACTAGTCTAGTTTGTGTGGCTAAATATCATATCAATCCAAGAGGTTATAGAAGCATTCTCATAGAAGGAGGTTCAACCATAGAACTCTTTTTTGCAACTATTTTTTGACATTTCAAATCCATTTTGCAAACACAATGAGTCAATTGGATGATATTTTCTTTCACCCATGTATATGTATGTTGCTTTTGAAGCATTTTTTAGTTTAAAGTTTTTTCATTTGATTAGGTTTAGAAATCAAATTTCACCTCAGTCCAACTGTGTTTTTAGGAAAATTTCATGATACCTTTTCAACATTAAAACATTATAATCTTGCAATCTATGTGGCCAAATGACTTCAAATTTGATTCAACTCATTTACAACAAATACACTACAAGATTGTACACTTGAGATGTCTATACCTTAGTGACATTCAAATCTATAGCACTTCAAAAGCAATGATGCTATTGAACCCCAAAAGGCCTTGAGCTTTTAAGGGTCAACCTTTGAAGGCCTAACAACTTGACAATTGAAGTTTTCATCAAGTCGTCCCACTTTGATATTTTTTTTTGCACATGGATGTAATTGAAGTTTTTAATTTCAACCATACAAAAGTAAAGACTAATTTATCTAGTATGCATGGAATTGATCTTGAATTGCTCCGACGTCCAAAAATGGGATGATGAACAAAGTTGGGAAGCCACAATAGATGAACAAAGAGATAATATAAGTAATCTTTTTTCTAGATTTCAGACAAAAGTTTTGCTTTCATTTTTCATKATGGAAACACTTTTAAGGTAGTCTGCTCTTAAAGCACCCATGCTCTAAAAGCAATCATGATATAGGGGTACATTTTGCTTTCTTCAATGTACCAGCAGTGTACATTTCAGTGACCATTGCATTACAACTTCAAAAATTTGTAACTAATTCCTCGAAGGTCCGAAAAATATGAAACAATTGGGTGGGATGCCAATTCCTTTTTACTTCCTGTGTTTACTGAAAATTGTTTCAAGGAGTTTAGCTTGGCTTAAAAGGCAATCATCCAGCTTTTAAATGGTCGCTTTAAGAGCAGTCTACATTAGTCACCGTAAGTGGAAGAGAAAAATAGAACCATGGAAGCCTGTGTAGTGTTGGGGGTAAATTTTGACATGCCCAAGCTCAAAAATGTCCTGAAATGACCATTCCTAGAGCCAAAACTTTAGTGCGGCAATAGGGGTTGGGAATCCCTTTGAGGACATGATAGCAAGATGCAACATTTTTAAAACGACATACMAAACTAAGGATCCCTAAATTAGTCAGCCATGAGCAAGACTAACAAGCACCTAGAATATTCTAAGATACTTTAACAAAAACAACAATGAATGAAGTCATTTTTTACTGTAAAAAACTTGTATTTTTCTACATCAACATTTAGGGTGAACAAGTTGCATGTGACATTTTCAAATKTTTACATGGACATCCAAAAAATTGCTTTACTGAGGACGCCACAAAAACATCAAAAATCTAGTCAAACATCTTTAAAACATGGGTCAATAAGGTCCTCAAAGGTCAACATGTGATTGTAACCTAAGCGTGGGAAGCCCAGCTTGGAAGATTTTTCATTCATTGCCCATCCATGACGTGTGACACCATGTGGTGACCTAAATATATGCTAATGTGGCATTAAAAGATGTGTATTTGGCATGCAACAGTAGTACAATTTATGCCACCTGAGAGTTTTAAAACTTGTTTTAAATATGTCAACTTATGTGTTCAAATAGTTTTTGGGATGTCAACTTAGACATCTACATTTCTTATGAGATGATTTTTGGAACATCAACTTAAACATCTAGACGTTTTGCAACGTCAACTTAAATGTCCACAATTCATCGTGAATACACCTCTTGAGATGTCAACTATAATTCACGTGAACAAAACAATGTTATCTTTGACCCCTTGCTATTGAATGTCTATATTCAATTTGACGTTAATATAGATGGTCCCAAGTATCCTACATAATGTACATACGCATTTCATAATACTCAATGCTAACTACGTGTCCAATGCAAATATAGTGTCCAATGCAAATATAATGTCCAATATTGCCTCGAATATAGCATGGCATACACAATTCCTAATAGGTCATACATAATACACTATATACAATGTGCCATCTAAAATACACCATTCAAATCGCACCATGATGTGCAACTTCGAAAGCCACTTACTTTGAGTATGTGGAGAGGGTAAGACAATCTATTTATACAAGTTGGATGGTAGGAGCTTAGACAAACTATGTGGAAAATGTAAAACGCAAAAATTGTGTTACAATTAGAATTTTAGACCACATTTAGGTATAGTAGAATAACTTTTTTCAAAAAAATTTCAACTAGAACAAGTGGGAAAATCAAGTTTCATCTCCAAAAATCCATTTCAGATTTTCACCCTCAAATGAAAGTTATGAACAAATTTCAAAGAATGATTGTAAGGGATATTTTCTTTGACATTACCTAATATCCTCTCAAACTTTGTCAACTTTCATTGTGTATGGCGTACATGAAAATGCTTTATAAAGAAAATGGATGTCTTCAAGTGGATTAAATGTCGATTGAATTGTTCAATTCTATTGTCTCTCAAACATTGAAGTGGCACGGTAACCTTGTAAAAGACATGCCTTTCTCTGTTATATTGCAATAGAAGATGTCTCATAGGACATGTTAATGTTGTTCACAAGATTTATGCAAAAACATTCTTACTAATAAAGTTATGTGCCACGTGATTTTAGACTAGTGTCCACTAAAACAAGGCGTAGAATTGGGGTGATTGCAAGAAATACCAACTGTTTTTTGTAGCATTTTCCATAGAACTCATAATTTTTTCGGGAGTACTATATAATTAGAAAAACAATTTAAAAAAAATATGTTTGATGTATACACCTTTAAGAAGAAGGTACCCTAGGAAGGAAAAGTGTAGTCAAAATTCTCTAAGTAGGAGAACTAGAAAATTGCAAAATCTCATGAAAATAGGTATTTTGACATTTTAATTTGTCAAAAATAGGAAAAACAATTTTCAAAGAAACTAAAAATTGGCCATTTGAAAAGCTTTTTGGTGAAGATATTGTACGAAAAGAATGATCTTCAAACTATTTTCAATGTTCAAAATTACGCACGCAAGGGAGCCCTGTTTGCATGAATGTAGAGGACATAAAATAATGTTTTTGTAAATTTCCTTCGATGAAAACATGCTTGCCTAGTCTAGAAATATACCACATAAATTTCAGCTCTAGATCATTAATTTTGGATACTCCCCAATACTAAAATCCCCTAAACCGCAAAGTGTGATAAATTAGCTAAATTTAAATTTGAATACAAAATGATTTTTAAAAATTTCTCAAAAATAAAAAATCTAATTAAAATCAATTTATCCATCTCCAATAAAAATTTCACGTTAATTGGGCTCATGCTTCAAAAGTTATAGCAAATGACAACTCCGTCATCCCAATTCTGACACAAAATAGTACGAGTCTTTCTTGCAATCACCCATTGTTCTTTAGTTGCTAAACAACATCATGTGACAAGTGTATCACCTATTTCTCCCTAATGCACTAGTTATTATTCTTATGAAAATTCTAATGGTGGTTGTTCATTGGACAAAAATGTGCACTTAGATATTATAAAAAGGAGCCAGCTCTTTTGAAGACTATGTAAGGATGAAATTATAGATCCTAACAACAATGAGCTGATGAAAATTTATGTGATCATAGCAACATATTTATGGAAATAATAGTTTCCAACAGCAATTCTAAACATCAAAACCATCTATCCATGCACCTTATTGCATAATTATATTTTATGTGGGCCAAAGATTGGGGAAGCTAACAAGGATTACTATAAGAAAAAACAGTGGCCGGTCCATCAATCATGAAAACAAACTCGTATATATTGATTATTTCTATTGTCTAGGACATTCTGATTTGTTCAATAATCAACACATCTATGTTGATTTTATTTCATGATTTGGTCAAATTATTATTATTTAAAAATCCATCACATACACTATCACGTAGGCAAAACTTGCCACAATTAACCCCTAAAGTCCCAAGGCCATTTTCCTGACAAAACCCACTAAAAACTTCCATTTTTATTGTATTCACCCAAGAAAACAAAAAAACAACTTTTTATTAAAATCTAACCATAGGATCTTGTACTTCACTTGTCTTAAATCACGTGGTAAAAATTTCATGATGTTTGACCGTATAGATTGGAAGATATTAGCATTCAAAGTTGAAAAARAAAGCTTTTTTGAACAKTGGCTTGCAATTTCAGATGACTTTGACCGCCATTTGTCAAAAGWTTTTGCACTACAGATTTTGAATTTAAAATTTTTTATGTTGAAGAATTGAGTTGAAAGTTTAGAATTTGTTTTAAAAAAAAAAAACACTTGATTTTCAATCTTTAAAAAATTGTTAAGTAGAAGAAGGTCCAAGATTGAAATAAAAACTAAATGGTTAATAGCTCTAAGATGGGATTGAAACACAATCAAGTCAATAATCCAAATGGTGAGATTGTTCTAGAAAGTAAACTTCACCTTGTCCAACAATTTTTTGTGAAAAATTGTGAAAATTGCATTCAGAAATGAATCCTATAAGGGTTTTTTTCAAGAAGATGCTTAGATTGCCCGAAAAACAAGATTGTCCATAACTTTCTCATTACTGGTCCAAATAGAATGATTCAAAGCTTCACATGTAGACAAAAATATATCCTTTCAGGAAAAAAAATTTAAAAATTTAATTTTGAATTTTTGCAAATTTGTTTTTGTTGCCTACCGAGTTCAATTTTGGGGTTTTTGTGGTATAACTTTTTCTCTCGGGCTCCAATTGAAATAAAAATTATATTCCCAAAAAGCTAATCAGTTTTTCTTTCTTACTATAAAGTTTCAAAAAGTTTCATAAAAAATCAAAGTCACAGGAACCTGCCCAAAATCCAATTTGTCCCCCGAGGGGACAATGGGACTTTAGGGGTTAAGGTTGCCATGTCAACGCCCTCGCCACGTAAATAGGGCTATAAAACATAATATTTTTTTAGAAATTTAGCACTATATTCAAAGGAATTCAAAGTATACTTGATAATTGAGCTTTGAGTATTATTTACCTTGGTGTTATAAGAGATGAGGAGACAAGCTCCTTATACAAGTGGGGTGGTAGGAAGTAGAACAAACCACATGAGTTATGTTTGATTAGGATGACTGAGAGCTCAACTACTCATAGTTAAGTCAAAACTAGTAAAGGTACTTAAAGTACAATTTCAAACCTCATTTAGGCATAGTGGAAAAAAATCTTTAAAAAAAATTGGATCTAGAAAAAGGTGGAAAGTCAAACCAAATTTCCTCTTTAAAAATTTGTTTGACATTTTGAGCCTCCAATCAAAAGTTATGGACAATTTTCAAAGGAAATTTTAAATTGTTAAGAAAATGTCCTTTTAGATCCTCTCTGTAATTTGCCCATAACTTTTTATTGCAGTCTTGAAATTCCAAACGGATTTTTGAAGATGAAATTTGGTTTGATTTCCCACCTTTGCTTAATTCAAATTTTTTGGAAAAAGTTATCCTACTATGCCAAAATGAGGTCAAAAATTCTACTTAGACTCTTAGAGTATATTTGATAAATGTTTGATAAATTGTCAAATCAATTAAGCAAATTTTGTTTTGGTCACAATCAACATATTTTTGTAGAGTACTATTTTTCTTAGGAAATGTAGTGGCCAAATCCAAAAAAAATCCATTTTTCACGATGAAAACAAAATAATTTGTTTGTCTTGTGGTGATTAGGGCCCCTTTTTCTTGTAGTAGATTACCTCATGCACAATGTCATTATGGCAACATGTCTATTGAAAAAGTAGTTTCCAACAATATTTTTGAACATCATGATCCATCTATTTATCCACCTTGTTGAACAATTATTTGAGTGTGGCTTGGTGCATGGTAGGTGATGTATCCTATCACAAGATGATATTTTGAGACCTTTGGAAGACTACGGGTTTCTAGACTGAGTGGATCTCAGAACTCTTCCACATAAGTAATCTGACATGGTCAAGAGAATGCCATGTTGGATACTATATTTTAAATTTTAGATTATTTTTTAGATTTTCAAATTTTATTATATAATAATAATGATACTTATTTATTTTCTAATTATTCTTTAGTTATTAATTATTTTGACTAGCAATGTCTAGTTCACAATATTGGGAATAGGCCTAAAAAAGTCTCTAAATACCCTCTAAAAACATCTAAAGTAGGCATCTTCAAAATTACCCTTGATCTAAAATTACACATCTTTAAAACAAATATGTACTTTTGTAGAAGAAATGCTTTTAGAACCAAACTTTGACCCTTCATAACTTTTACATATTCTATCCAAATGTCACATTATTTGGCACATTGAATCCTCCTTTCACTTGCCAATACGACAATATGAACATGTGACCAATTTAATAATAATAACTAGTCATTGTACTAATTTTGGAAGTTTTGAGTGTACTGATTTTGGAAGTTTTGAGTGTACTCATTTTAACCCCCAAAGGGCCATTGTCCCCTTGGGGGCCAAAATGGATTTCACTCAAGTTCCTATGATCTTAATTTTTAGTGAAACTTTTTGAAACTTTCTCAATACATAGAAAAACTTATAATCTTTGTGAGAATATAATTTTTATTTCAATTGATGCCTGAGATAAAAAATTATACCACAAAAAGTCCAAATTATAACTCAATGGGCAAAAAATTAAATCCACAAAAACTTGAAATTTAAATTTAAAATTTCTTTTCTCATTGATTATAATTTTTTCTATATGTAAGGCTTTTATTCATGCCATTTGCAGTAGAAATGTAACAATTTTGAACAATCTTGTTTTTTCGTGCAATTTGAGTATTTTCTTGAAAAAATAACTTATAGGATTTGATTCTAAATGCAATTTTCACACTTTAAAAAAATATTGTTAGACAAAATTAGGTTTTCTTGCTAGAACAATGGCATCGTTGGGATTATTGTGGAACAATTTTATTTTAGAGTTATTATTGATTAAATATATTTTTCAATCTTGAACCTACTTTTACTTAACAATATTTTAAAGAATGAAAATCAAGCATGTTTTTTTTTAGTTTTTTTACTATCTAGAATCTCAAGTCAATTTTTCAATCAAATTTTTTTTATTCAAAGTCTATAAGGTACAACCACCCATAACCAATCAAGGTCTAATAACCAACCTATAGACTGACGTATTTCCAACCAAGGCCAAAATGTTTTTTTTTCTCCTTTTCAAAGTTGGAACTAAAAGTTCATGACACATGTCAAAAAGCTTAGTGTGCAAGAAAGTAGAAAGCACTTAGTGGGAAAGTCGTTATTTAAGTGATTGGAATTGAAAGAGTTTAGAGATTGGCAATGGGTCCGGCACACTTTTTGCCTTTGAAAATTCAGTAATTTCAATTCATGCAATAAAATTACCAAAATTTTTGCAATTCCCATTATTTTTATCAACACACCTTTGAAATTATTTATCTTGCATTGCATGGCTCCAGATTTGTCCAAAATTCTTTACTTGGTTGGTTATGGGTAGTTCTACCTAAGTGCAAAATAATTCCACAAATGGCGGTCAAATTCATTTAAAATTATAGGGCAATGTTCAATTTAAAAAAATTTAAACTTTGAATGCAAATATCTTACAATCTATATGTCAAACTTCATGAAAAGTTTACCACGTGATCTCAGACAAGATACTATGGTTAGATTCCCAGAAAAGTATTTTTTTAATTTCTTAGAAGACGCAACAGAAATGGCAATTTTGAGTGCTTTTTGACAAAAAAAATAGCCTTGGACCTAACTCACATTAATGTGAACATTACATGAAAACAATGAAAGATTATGTCCGCATATGTGCATTTAGAAGGAAGCATAGCAGAGAGCTATTGAAATGCAAACACATTTGGCTTTGGCACAGAATACAAGAAAAATTACAAAGGAACATCACAACACGTTTGGAATTTAGAGGAAGAATCACTAGTAGAAAACAAGTTATAAATGACTGTCCTAAATGACTAAAAATTGCCCGCAATAACTACAATTGAGTCAGTGTGGACACTTTTTAGTCTTTGAGGACAGTCATTTAGGACATGTTTTTATATTAGTGAATTCATTATGAATGACAAGGTAACATTGTGTAAGGCGCCTCAAGTATGGCAAATGTTGGATGAAGTGCATTTGTATGCACATGCATTCGTCATTGACAACACCTTGCGCTCGGAATCTTGGTGTGAGTGAGTCATAGGAAGTCCTTAATAATATCTTTCAAAACATCATACCATTTTCAATGTATGTATCACCTATGCCAAAATCAATGCTTTGCACTTGTAGGATGTCATTGAAAAGTACATATCAAAGTCCTCCATGGCATTCATGCAACTAAAATGCAAGCCCTACATTTGGACCCAAAAGCATCACTTTTTTCTAGGTATTGATCATATAAGATGTACACAATCAAAGCATTAAAGTATATAAGGTCCTATTGTTGGTCTTTGATACACCTAAAGAGAGTAATTTCAAAACTCACAATTTATTCATACAATATCCAAATAATACATACTAAATTTTGTTGGATTTTGCTTTCAATTGCCAATTAAAACTAATAAGAATATTTTATGTTTGATTGCAACAACTATACTCATTTGTAAATGGGTGAGGATTATAGGTGCTGTCGTGTAAAGAAAGATCGATAACCACCACAGATCGAGAGTCCTAACCAACATCAAATAAACGAAAAACATACACTAAAACAAGTATACGTAATACACCCTCAAGACACTGGATCCAGACCTCTGGATCATCCAAGTTCACCACTGGGGCCAACTTCTCCCGTACAGAACTAGGTAGAATCGGCTCCCGTCCGTACAACAACTGATACGGACTGAAAGAGGCCAAAGAGGCTTGCCGGCTAAACCGGTATCCCATGGCGATCYATGGTATCATCAGATCCCAATCACGGTGGCCACCCTGAAGTAATCCATACTTCCGTAGTCCACGCTTGACGGTCTGAACCACACGCTCCGCCAAACCGTCCGCTTCTGGATGATCCCGAGAAGTGGTACGGTGATCAATCAAAGCTTTGGTGCACAAAGCTTCGAAAGCACCAAGAAACTCCCGTCCCTGGTCTGTCAACACCTCAGCTGGAGCGCCAAAACGCGCCAACACCCGGTCAAGGAATGCCATGGCCGCCAACTCCGAAGAGTTCTGCGGTAACGCCACGAGCTCAATCCACTTGCTAAAATSCTCGACCATCACCAAGACATACTTGGCTCCACGTGGTGTAACAACAAGTGGACCGGCAAAGTCCAAAGACCACCGGTATCCTAGCCCCATAATGGGCAAAGGCTGCAACTGTGGTGACAAGGTGTTGAAGCTGGATCTAACCCGATCACAGACTTCACACCGGGAAACATACGTGGCGCCCTACTGATACATGCCGGTCCACCAGTACTGGATGCGCAACATGGAATGAGTCCGTCGCACACCAAAATGTCCAAGGTCTTCGTGCACTTGCCGTACCAACGAAGCCCTCTGCTCTGGCCTGGGAACTATGCGCCTAGCCCCATCCGGCCACACCCGAAATAGAAGGCCGTTCTCCCAACAGAACCTAGCTATTCGGTGTCCAA
>VACF01000449.1:0-31662 GCA_006891605.1 Pleurozium schreberi | reverse complement strand
CTARCTAGCCTGCAGCCCTGTCTTGCTTGAATAACCGGATTGCGATATGCTACGTACTGCAGGGCAAAATTGTGGAGGACGCTTCMGCGATTAGGCTGTCAGATCGAAACTACTACAAGGTGGAATCGGCCAACCATTTTACCGTTTGCCGACCGAGCACGAGAGACGACGAGAGCTACCAGAAGCTGCTGTCTGTGCTCAATCCCATTGTGGATTCCCATCGGACAATTGTAGAGCCCTTTGACTTGGAGAAGTTTGATCGTGGCTCGGAACACTCGGGATCGCAAGCACTTCTTCAGGATCCAGGAAACAATCCTGCATTGTCCCAGAAACTGACTCGACTCATCAGATCGAAACCAAATGACGACGACACTCTGCCACTGTAATGGCATGGCATGGCATGGGAAGTTTTGTTAAAATTATGGCGGTATTTACTGATTCCAAATGATATTTTTCAATTCGTTTTCTTCTTCAGTTCTTCAGCTTTAGCTCTAAGTAACGGAAGGCGGAACCATACTGTTGCCTTACAACTTCGTGTTTCAATCTCAAGTGTGTTCTTTGTAATTAGTGTGACACACACACACACAGCCTCATTGGATTTCACAGCTTTAGCTCTAAAGTAAGTACGTCTAGGACTGGGAGAAATTTCAGACCACACCGACTAAATATAAAAATGACAAGTTTGCCGAATACCGCCATTTGAATAAAATTTTGGTTTTGTAATATTTCAGCACCGGAAAGAATCTCACTACCATAACATTCAGTAGCATGCTCTGGCACTGCCTTGACTTAAGGTAGATGGTGAGGAATGTACCACACCCAACAACCTTCATCAGCTTAGGGTAGATGGTGTGGAATATACCACACCCAACAATCTTCATCAGTAGCTAATTGGACATGTGGAGGATGCACAGCATGTTGGATGTGGAAGATTCCATACCATCATTGTAGAGACCATGCTTGCTACCAAATGTTATGTACTAGCTCTCACAAGCGTGGGTCTTGGGTTTCACGTTGACCAACCATATATTTCTTGACTGGATTTCAAGAGTATTAATGTATTGGATACTGTAACTAGCAGCTCTAACCTGCAGTCTTTGTATTTGTGTCAATTTAGTACTTGGTTCATAAATTCAAAGTACAGGTGGTAAGTCTTTGTATTTGTGTCAATTTAGTACTTGGTTCATCTGGTGCTCTTCTCTAAATTGCTTTTGTTGTCTTTGACATTCCTTTCACTTCAATTAATTATGAATGCGACCCTCATAGGTCGTATGTTTCAAAAGAAAAAAAAAAAAAAATTAATTATGAACTTGTCCCTGACTGCGCTCATCACTAACTGAGCACATCACTAAGAGCATTCCCACAATAACACATTCAAGGTCAGACACTCTTCAAATGTGGATGAAAAGCAATAAGGGCCCTTCACAATATGCTCTTCACACTCAATCCTTGTGTGTCAAGGAATGGCCCTTGAAATCACTATTCATCCTGAGTTGAGTTGCTTTATCCTTTAGTCTATTTGATGAGTGGTCTTTCTACTATTTATAAGCCGTATTTGGCGAGCATTGGTGAGGGACAAGGAAATTGAGGGCCCTTCAAAACTAGATGGAAAGTTTGAGCGTGCCAAGTTGGGTGTGTAACAGTGGCCATGCTCTAAGCATGGTTGTCTTTGGAAGATGCCCGCCCAACTGCCAGGAGACTTTATTGTTTGTTTCTTGTGTTCCTTGCAACGAATATAGGCAATACTTAAGAATCAGCTATATTCTAAACGATGAAGATAATGGATGTTTGTTGTCATTGTCAGTTCATTCTTTGAACTAATTGATGAGGATTTTTTGTGGGTGTGTCTCTAATTCTTGGACCAATAGGTGCATTTTCTTTTCCTAAAGTTAACAAAGAAATCATCCATCAGAGCACTCTAGTCCACAACGTCATTACAAGGTTAATTAGATGTTGCTATAAAGTTATGGACTTGGAGGTAGAATAGTGAGGAGCTACTTTTGAATTCGAGAGAGGGAATTTTGATCAACTATCAAAGGCGGACAGTATACAATTTTGAATTGAAATCTACACAATATTAATATTTTGTATTAGCTTCCTGAAAAKCTATCATATACTCTATTTGGAGATTTGGAACAAATTTGGCATCCATTTGAGTATTGSACACTTATGGCTACAATAAGYTGAATTTGGAAGGGTTTTGGTCAAATTAACTACAATTGCTTCCAAGAACTTTACCTTGAATTTGGTGAGAATGCTCCGGAAATTGATACCTAAAATTGTAGTGTCTTTGAAACATAAATCCATATTCTTTCCAGACTTAGACCTTAATTAGACCTTTACTCCTGACATTGATTTTACAAGTTTTGGCATTGAGACCATGCCAATAAGGTAGGAGGTTCTAAAATGGAGCATCTAAGAGATGGGACTTGAAACATCTTGAWATAKTTTTTAGTAAATGATCCTTAAAAGACAAGTGGACTTGACATCTCACCCAAGTTGTTTCATTTTTTTTTGGAGCTTTGTGGAATTAGTTATAMAATTTTGAAGTCGAAGTGGCAYAAGGCYCTAAAATGGAGCACCTCCTAAAATGTACATAGTTTGTACATTGCTGAAGGCGATGAAAAATCAACATGCACAAATTGTATACATTTAAGAAGGTGTTCCATTTTAGAGCCTGCTCACTTTTAGAACCTCCTACCTTATATTAAAGAAATATTGTTTTCACTAAACTAATATGTGGYGATGACTGTAACTGATTATCTAGTGGGCCTAAGGTAGATTGCTCTTCAAGCAACCATTTAAGAGCTGATTGCGTTTTCAGGGAAGCCAAACTCCTTGAAACAATTTTCAGTAAATTTTCATGGGAAGAAAGAAAGAATTGGCATCTAACCCAAGTTGTTTCATATTTTTTGGACCTTTAAGGAATGACTTACAAAGTTTTGAAGTTGAAATGCAATGGTCACTAAAAGTGACCACCTCCTGAAATGTACATTGTTGGTACATTGTAGAAAGCAAAATGTACCTCTGTGTCATGATTGCTTTTAGAGCATGGGCACTTTAAGAGCAGACTCCCTTAGTGGAATCAACAATCTGGATGTATGGTGAACTTATTGATTTATGATGATTATTAGTTAAATAAACACTTGATCAAAGCCATAATCAATAGGAAAAGAGTCTTCAGTTGTTGATCAGTCTCCTGTCAAAGCAACGAGCTTGAAGAAATTAATTTTGTGTTATTTGTGCTGCAGAAAGAACTGTAATGAAAGCGGTAGAAAGTATTTGAAAATTTTATTTTCAAGTTTTTATAGATTTCTTTTTCTGCTCAGTAACAAGAAACATATGTTTAAGACGGCATAACTTCTGCTCCCGGGCACTGATTGAAATAAAAATTTTATTTCCACAAAGCTGATAAGTTTTTCTATCTTATGAGAATATTTTAGAAAGTTTCACTAAAAATCGAGGTCATGAGAACTTGCCTACAATCCATTTTGTCCCATTAGGGGTTAATGTGTCCTCCAAATGCTGAACTTTATTATGCTGACGCATTTAAAGGACACGTACTTAACTCTAATTGCCCTAATATTAATTTTTGCAAATTTTTGTTTCGTGTCCACCTATGTGACAATTTCAGTGGTTTAGGGAGCCGACACTTTGAAAAATCATAGAAATTACATACCACATCAAAAAAAAAAATTTAATTAAATTTTCATTTGCCAATACTAGAGAAATATTAATTTAAGGAAAAAGTGATTCCAACTATGCTGAATTGCTTATATTGACATTTTTGGATGCTTCCACTGAACATCGGTTCCCTCAAAACTGTTACATTGCAATAACTCCTACAAGCAAAATTTACACTAGTGTTATAGGTTACATTGTTTATTGGGCTCGGATGAACTGACACCCACGCTTAGCCCTTAGGAAAACTGCTACAATTGATGAAATTTGCAAATTCTGAATTCATATTTGCAATCAGAGTCCCCAAATTAGGTTGGAGAGGTGCATGAGGTAAATTAATCAAGCACAAAATATGAGACTTTTTTTCTTGCACCCCAAGATTGTCTTTGAGGGGTTGAGCAAGGGGGCCATTCACCTTGACCATTTATTGAAGGTGTAACTCTCCTGTACAAAAGAGCTACAACTGGTGTATATTCTCCTAATAGTTACACGGATTTTATCAATGGTATACGAAGGTTTTGTTAAGGATCAAATGTTGTATTTTCGAAAAATAGAATTAAATTTTTTTTTTACCTATAAATAGCCCAAAAATGAAGGATACAAGATGAGGGACTTTCAAGTTTGACTATACATTCATGGGCTTCATCCTTCAAAGGGCTAATGACTTACATTGAGGTAAACCACCCTATTACTATTTACAACCCAATTCCACCAATAGATTGACCTAATTCTATCACCTACTTTAAGCTCATATTCCATTAAAACAAAAACAAATTCCATTCATTTTTTGACAAAATAAAATAAATTTATGACATGGTATAACTCCATTATAATTCATATTTGATACTTAATTTGATGGTTATTAGGTTGATTATGACTCTACTCTATAGGCAATTTTGTTATTTTAGGGTAGACCACTTCAAAAACTCATTGAAAAGTTCCAATTTTAATCTAAAAATTATAATTCCACTTTAGTTTGACTCATGAAAGAAGCGCACACCTTTGGGAAAATATGTGCACCTCTTGGAATTGACCTTGAGATGGTCAGATTGCAAATAATGGTGGGCAATCCTTTTTTTTGGGCGAAATGGAGCCAGAAAGCACCATTTCATAATGAATTTTTTTTTTTGCCAAAAAAAAGTAATTTTTTTTGCCACAAAAGTTTCAATTTAATTTAAAATATGGATGAAATTGTCAAATTTGGATGAAAAAGTGTATGAATTTGATTGAAAAGTGTTTTATGGTGCAAAAGATGGATGTACGAAGAAATAAAATGCTTCACTAAATTTTAATTGATCGCCATCCTGGCACTTTTTCAAAAACCAAAGAAAAAGGGCTGATGGTGGTAAACTGGCAATAGGCTTGTCTCCCACTCTCCCTTAGCCACAAAAGTCTACCCAATTTTCCAAAGAGTTCAAATGTCGGTCAAGGTATTGAAGATAGTATCTTGAAAGCTCAAAATACAACACTTTTTAACTTTTTCTTTTGAATTTCTTTTTGTTTAAGCTCCAAGTATACTCCAATTACACCATGATGTTTGACACCATTATTTCCATTTTTCGTGAAATTTTCATACTATTTTTAGCATTTTTGTAATTACTATGATTTTTATACTGAATTTTCTTCAAAAACTCATATGAAATTCAATTTGATGTTTTAAATTACGAAAAAATTGATTTAAGTTTCAAACATATATTACTACATGAGAAAAATATCGAAATTTTGAAATATATATTCTAATGTAGAAATATAATGAAGTTTGACCAAGCGCGGACATGAAATGTCTTTTAAGGGTTAAATGAAAAAGAACATGTCTTTGAATATAGCAAAGTGCTCCAAGAAGTGTTCAATACCAGAGCTTAGGATGCTTTTATCAATCCTTGGAGCGTCCACTTCATTTCAAAAATGACTCCATGGGCATTGCTGTTGTCTCAWCSSGAAAGGTTAATATTTTAGTCAAAAAACATGAATTGCTCTTTATTAAATGTAGTATAAATAAGCCGTAATTTAAATTAATRTTGTTCATGTACTGAAAACAAACATTACAGTCACATCTTCCACCTCATAAGTAACCCATGGACATTAGCCCATGTTTTGCAGCTAAGGGAGAGGCACCCAATGGCGTCCCTATATCCAATGTCGTCTGATTTTACAGAACATAATCATTTTAGACTATAAATGTAGGTAGGCAATACATGGCTTATTTTTTTTAACCTGTTTATTATTATTTAACCTAAAATATATAATAAGCAGTCTACAATCCTGCTACATTTACCATCTAGAATGAATGCATGACCTAAAAAGGGATGACATTGGGTACATGGACGCCATTGGATGCCTCTCCCTTATATAGATTTTGCTGCATTCTGACATTCTTTCTGCATAATTCAATGCACTTTGTGAGTATTGTTCGAGTTTCCTCCATTATGCACTTTGATATGAGTTCACAACTTGAGTATGATATGTGTATATATGCTAAATACAATTGATTCTTGACAAGGCTTTCAGTCTATTGACTTTTGAATATCGCTATAGTGAACAATAATATTAGTTTGTTTATGAAATTAGTTGAGATGGATACTAATATTTTATCCTATCATTACATATGACACTTACTTACCAAATTCACACTATTTTAATCCCTAAAATTCTTGATGTTTAGATCAAATTGCTTAAAAATACTCATTCCTAAAGCAGGGCTAGAATCTTCATTTATATTTATTCTTAACAAATCCAACTTTCAAGATTCTTTAGTTAACCTCTAAATCCCATTGCTCCTCAAAATGGATTTTAAGTAGGCCCCCACAATCTCAATATTTATCAAAAAAAATTGGAATTTTTTTTAAAGATAGGAAAACACATTAGATTTGTGGAAATGTAAATTTATTTCAATTGGTGATAGAGAGCAAAATTTATGGCTCAAAATGTCGTTTTTGTAGGTGCGGCGGGAAGAAACAACCTCATACAAAATAAACTAAAAAAATTTAAGAAAATTAATTTCTTGCAGATTGTAATTTCGTACATATGGGAAGCTTTGATTCATTCCATTTGGATTTGTTTTGTGAAAGTTATAGACAATCTTATTTTTAGGGGCAATTAGAGCATCTTCTTGAAAAAATAACTTGTGGATTTCATTTTTTAATGCATCTTTTACCATTTTTCAGAAAGAATTGTTTGACAAGGTTAAGTTTGTTTGCTAGAACAATCTTATGGTTGGGATTATTGTATTTCAATCCCATCCTAGAGCTATTAACGATTTAGTTTAGGGTTCAATCTTGAGCCTACTTCTACTTAATAATTTTTTAAAGAATGAAAATCAAGTGTGTATATTTATTTTTTGAATTTCTAGACTCTCAACTCAATTCTCTAATACAAAAAAGTTAAATTCAAAGTATGTAGTGCAAATTTTTTCCACAAATGACAAATGAAGTCAACTGAAATTGCAAGACAACATTTTAAGAATTTCTTTTTTCCAACTTTAAATGCTAATATCTTTCAATCCGTATGGTCAAACTTCATGATATTTTACCACATGATCTCAACAAGTGAGTTATGAGATCTTCTCGGAGATCTTACCATTGGATTTTGAAAAAAAATGTTTATTTTTCTTGCTTGGGTGAACATAGCAGAAATAGTAGTTTTGAATTGTTTTTGATAGAAAAATGGCCTCATGACCTTAGGGGTTAATTTGTTCAAATACATTCCACCCAAATTTGAGAGTGAATATACCCACCATTGCAAGATCAATGTACCTAAACTTCATAATATAGACTTTTCTAGCCATTCCCCAAAGTAAAGTTTTGTCATTAATATTTTTAGAAAAAAAAATGTTTCCAACACGACTTGTATGTTTTAGTCAATTTATTGGAAAATAGTTTGAAAATGTATGTAAGAAAATTTATCTAAAAATCTTTCATATTATTTTTAAAGAAAATTAGAACTTGAGAAAGTAGTAGTAATAAATGAACACAAACACTAAACCACTACTAACTTCTATAAGCAATTGAAAATTATTAATTTGAGTGGTGTTAAAGTTTGAATAAACATTTGGTGTAATTTTTTCAATTTTTATTGGAGTTTTTTTCAAATTGAGTTTAGGAAACAATTTTATATTTTCTTTCTACCTTCATTGCCCACAAAATAAAACTCTTCATAGCTTTTGGGTCAATACGTGGAATTGCATAGTTCAAATGAATTGGGCTGATATCAATACATATAATCCAATAAAATCAAGTTATTTTTTAATAATATATTTTTATCTACCTATATTGACTTTGGAAAAAAAAATCTTATGACTTTTTCAATATTTATCAAAATGACCTTAACAGAGCTTTACAGATTGAGATGATTGGCATCCATTGTAAGAAAATTCATGTAAAAATTAAAAATTACAAACTAAACAACTTGTTCAAGTTCTCAAAAAAAACAATGTAGGCTTTTCAAACCTTCAAGGGATAAATAAGTGCAAGGTGGATTATTACTACATTCTTCTTATTCGTAAATAAATAAATATTGTTGTAATATTAAATTTAAAGGTGACTCTAATTTTGTGCCTTCACCAATAGGAAAAATGAATGTAATTAACCATTGAATGATGGAACTAAAGTCAATTAGATGATATTAAAAAATCACAATAAGGAATTAGAACTCCTCCAAAATCTTAATATCTATACCTTTAAGATTGTTTGTTTGTTTGTTTGTTTTGTTTAAAGTGCAATAAGGAGGGATTACAGAAGCTTGCAGTGGCACCCATTTCCTTCTCTTTACCAGGAATTCAAGTAAGATTTACTTTTATGCAACAAGTCTGGGTCCTCTAATTCTCTAGTAGTCGGGCTTAATTTTATTTTTGAGAACCCGGGACAGGAAACCAAACATACTATAGGTCCCCAATCCCGGMTTTAGGGTGTTCTTTATAGTTCCTCATAATCACAAACCCCACGGATTGTAGTGAGTTGGGTTTGTGATAAGGCCGTGACATCCGTGCAGGCCGTCCTCCGTATGATCTAATAAGTTTTTATTAAAAAGGGTCCTTTATGGTTAGATCTCATTAACCTTTGGATTTTAAAATAAACTACGGTTCTCTATGCTTTGGATAAGAATTTTTCATCTTCTATACCCTATGTATCGCTGTGTCTGCACGGTGAGTCCCATATGCTACTCCTTTCCCTTCCAGTTGTCTCTGGATGGGCTCACGGTTGAATTCTCTTCCATTACCTTTTGTATATCTAATATCAGAGGTGTTGGGTCTAGGTCCACAGTGGTGGTTCATTTCAATCCTCTWATGTCTTATAAGATGTGGWTMATTTCCTCAASCATAYTTTATTTCTCCGTGACCCTAGTTWYAACATTATAACCGTYAAAGCAAGTTGTGACTCATGCMAAGAGTGGATGCTTGTAATAGGTGGACATGGGAGGAGGCAATGTGCAAACAGCTCTCATCGATCTAGGATCGTCTCTTAGTGTCACCACACCGTCTATAGCAAAGCTTTCGGGTGCACCACTGGTAAGCGGCTTCAACCCTTTCACCCTCTCAATGCAAAGCATGACAYTATCTGCCATTTATTATTTGAAACTGTCCAGGGTGGTTCGGTTGTTCCAAGCAATCGTTGTTAGTGTAGAGGATACCAGAACAGTTAGGGAGCAACCTCTCAAATCTTTCAGGTTTGGTACATATTGAGATGCCATTTTACACTGCTTATAGATGACTGAAATAGGGTTTATAGTTTTGAAAACTTTTAAAATATTCTAAGAATGTCCAAAATTTTGTGTTATCTAAAACTCTGAACGACGAAGCTTTCCTTTTATCACCCACACCAGGGGGGATTTTTGGAACAGTGAGACCCCTGCTGACCTCACTGCACTAGCCATTTTTTGGAGATTCCAAGCCAGGGAGGTCAGATTCTGTCAGTCTGAGCGATGCAAATAGTATYTCCCAAAAAACACACGCTGATCCACATATTCTCTTTTAAGTACATCAAACCTGCAATTGCTTAGAGCGATGCAAACGGTATCTCCCTTTCTGTCCATTTCCTTWAAAAATTTGATTTATKSTTGGCAGGAAAAATCAGCACTGTCGGGGGTTGGAGTTGGCGGACAACAAATGGCGTTTTCAAGGGCGTTCATCGACGTAACAATATTTAGAGAACAGAATAATATGTCGTCTGAAAAGATTGTGTTCAGGAAAGTTGCCTTCGCTGTTGGGGAGCTTCCTGCAATGCAAGCAATCAAATGCAACATTATTCTTGGTCTGAATGTTTTCAGTAGAACWCGTCTTGTCCTTTGCATGTCCTCAAGGACTGTATACTTGCAAACTTTTGTATAACTTTACTGATGACTTAAYATTGTCCTTTAAATGTATCTCGTATCAACATTTTGGATGAGTTGATCTACGTATTGACGTGATGATTCAGTTTTACATGCATATTACTAACTGTAGGCAGGTTGGGTAAATCACCTGCAAGGACAGTCCATGCGAAATTCGWGTGCGACATAAAACAATCTGATGGGAGGACATTACTCTGGCTGTATTTAGATCATATACCTCTTTTTTATACTTGGATGAGGTATGTACTCCTAAAAACTTCCGAATAGGCATCTGAGCATGTTTCTTATTCGATTTTTATCAGGTCTTGTTGGTCATTGTAAGAGGATTCCAATGGACGCTAACTTGCATTTTGGGGTGTTGTTTAATAATACTCTATCTTCAGAAATTGCAAGTGTTAATTATATTAACTTTAGGTTGATTGTTCAGATTGTGTACATTTTAGGCAAGAATCTGGGGATATTTCTTGAGTGAGGGATCTTAATTAGTTGTACTCACCTTAGAGTAAGATGTCCTAGGTCAAATTTTGGTATGGTGGCATCATGTACCGAAGTAGCTCTTCTTTACCACCTCCATTCTCGTAAAAAACTTGCATCAAACTCGTAGGACTTACTGTACGTATCCAAAAGACTCTTTTTGTCTTTGAATGCTCCACTGGGTGGGTATAATTTTAATACCTCTCCAGAAGTACCATTCAACCATTGGTAAGTTTTAGAATTTTCCCTGAATTCAGTTTCTTTAGGAGAGAGATTAGTGCGATTGGCTACATCCTAATGGAGTGTAGGTTGCTCTCATGAATTGGTATCCTTAGCATCTGTGTACAAAGTTACTCCWGGGCCATGTGCCAGGGTTGAGTGCCCTACTTGCCTCTAGTACTTCAATAGAAGCTAACGCACTTGAGGCTTGCAAGTTCGTACTAACTGAGTACTTCAATCTGAAGTTGACAGGACCAATTGGCACAAGGTGAGATTCACGAGAGTGATTGTTTGATCAAGTTCTGATTTGTTCTATAGTATACTGATTTACCAAAGTCACACTATATTTACTATATTGTACTGATTTTCACATGATAACTATACCTTTGTAGTGACACTAATTTTTCAATCAGTAACTGTAAATTTTGTGCCCTCAGTAATTGGATGTTAGATTAGGGTACCAAGCTACTAAATCTCTAGAGATGTTTTGCAACTATAAATCTTCCAAAATGTGAAGATGTGAGTTCAAAAAACGTGAAGAAGTGAAAAATTCTAACCGGTGAGATTTTGAGAATTTTTTTATTCCATATTTATTGGTTATTTTTGAATGTTTGCTTTTTGAATTGGGAAACTTGGTGTTTGAGGTGAAACATTCTTGAGATTACTACAACATAAAACACCAACAACTTAATTGTAGAAACCTATTTGCATAAATATATGATAGGATTATATGAATTTTATACTTAAACAAATAGACGAGAGGTATGGAGTATTATTTGGCATAGACCTTGTATCTATTTTTAAGAAGTAATACATCTACAAGGCCCCTATGTATTGTTTCTTGAAAGACTTCTATAACTCCTCACTATAAAGACCATATCTATTATTTGATATAGATACTAAGTGCTTTGAAATTTGTGGACTTTGTTTGAAGTTTACATTTCATTGTATACAAAATAATTTCAAGATTTTGAATTCACCACAATGAAGAATCTTCAATAGGCTTAACTATTAAATGGTGGGTCCTTCACCATGGTTCCAATCGCCAACACCAACGGGCACCTCCCCAGGCAGCTACAATTCCAATCCTCCCATGTGAGGACGCAATCCACCCAAGACTTGGGACCAGACGCCGGTACGCGGTCTGCAACTGTCAACAAGGGAGTCCGCTGACCTTGCAGCTAGCTACTGGAGTTCGCCCTTTTCGAAGTTCCAGCAGTCCCAGCAGAATTAAATTTAAGCGTTAACTTCAGAGTTACGACCAAGCTATTAACCTAATAATATTTAATTAATAACAAAACCTGTGATCGATGGAGTGACGCAAGCTCTCACTGCAACAACAGTAACTTAACAACAACAATGCAAACTAATCCTTCAATCAGCTGACAAAGCGCGCCATGATGCCAGTGCCCCACAGATCGAGACAGGACAACAGGAGGGAGGGAGGGGGGGAGGGAGTCTCTGTGAGTGTCCCCAACTGGAATCAATGCATGGGTTTTAACGTAAGTTTGGCCGTCTGGCTTGGAACTGCGTGCCACTGAATTCGACAGCTGAGCTGCACTGCACTGCACACACTGCCGTCGCAGCAGCTGTTGCAGTTGCAGAACCTTTAGTCAATTCGATCAGCTGCAAGAGCATCTCCACAACAACCCCTCAATCAGAGCTAGCATCCTCAGCGAACTTCGTCTGGCCTTTTCTCATGCTAGCTCGGCAGCATACGATGCTCGGCAACATACGAGGTTCAACAGCAACGTAACGTACGTATGCGACTCCAATGCGGTGGTTCGATTCTTGCACTTGGCACCTTTGAGGGCTGTGCAAAATGAAGCCAAGCCCTTGCATGACAAATTCATGCTCTTTGTCGTGCCGCTTGGCCCCTCTTTCTGTATTTCAGCAACCACTGCAATCAATAATGCCGACGATTGAGCTCCAACTAGCTCGCCATAGGAGTAACCAACAAATCATGAACAGGCAACGAGAGTGCAGCTCAGGTAGTTCAACTTCTGCACTCGCAAAAGCTGCCGTTTTCGCCTTGTCGGCTGAAGTAGAGTTTGCAATGAAGTCCGCGAGGTGGGCTGCAACAAATTACAATTCCTCCAGTTAACTTTGGAGCCTCTTGAATTGACCTGTAGTAGTGATATAGTGCCAAATAACATGGTCTGGACTAAAGAAGCTCTTAGAGCATCTTCACTAGGGTGCATGACACTAGCGCATCACGAGGCGCAACAAAAAGTTTGCCTATGACATGGCTTTGTTCTCACTCCCCCCAAGCTAGAGATTTATGTAAGGTGGGTACACCGAAAAGCACCACAAATTGGTATTGTGCCTAGTTACTATTATTGGGTTGATCTGAATGTCATATTGTCTTGTTGGCAAATGAAAGCACAGTCTAATGCAACAAAAAACGGAGCATTTGGATACAAGGTGGAAAAGTTATTAAGGGTCAAAGTTTGTTTAACAAAAGCGCCATCTACAGACTGTGTACATGACTGATTTTGGAAATGTATACTGACTGTATATGGCTCTTTAAGGTCAGCTACTCTTTTGGGTGTACCCACCTTATCTTGTTTAGGATATTCAGTGCAAAGCGTCTACAAATTTTTGTTGCCACATGCACTTGAAGAGTTGAAGTTGTGGGGAGCAAGGCTTTTTTTTCATTTTTTACTAAGTGCCACAGTGGCGATGTAAAATATTATGGTGGTGCTCCAAATTACAACATTCTTCCATATATTGGATGTATAATGTGGTTTTCATCCACAATCCGGCGATTTCATCATCAAAATTGTGGGAACAAGTTTTTTTTTCATTTTTTACTAAGTGCCACAATGGCAATGTAAAATGCTATAGTAGTGTTTCAAATTACAACATTCATCCATATATTGGATGTATAATATGGTTTTCATTCACAATCTAGCGATTTCATCTTTTTTTTTTTTTTAATTCAAAGTTGTTTGGTGATCTCATCCAAGTTTTTTGACATTTTTTTGGGCATTTTTTAGCCAAATTATTTTTTTTGGTGCAATCTGGCACCAAAAAGCCAAAAAAAAAAGCTCTGGTGGGGGAGTTGTTGTTTCTCCAACTTATTCCACTAGCCTTATTTTTTTCTACGTCCTACAACCTAGATCATCTTGCATTGAAATTTGAGATTGTAAATTCTTCTAATCGGGGCCAATTTTAGAGGTAGAACCTTGATTAACCCCTATTGTCCCCTTGGGGGACAAAATGAATTTCAAGCAAGCCCCTACAGTCTCAATATTTATCATGATTTAAAAAAAATTCTTGTGAAGATAGGAAAACACATCAGGTTCGTGGGAATATCAATTTTTTTTACAATAGCTATGGCACAAAAAGTTTTGTTTTAGGTGAGGCGGGCGGAAACCACCTCACAAAAAAAAAATTAAATTTAAAAAATTAAGTTCTTGTAGATTGTAATTTTGTATACATAGGAAGCTTTGAGTCATTCCATTTGGATTTGTTATGTGAAAGTTATGGACGATCTTATTTTCCACGCAATTAGAGCATCTTCTTGAAAAAATAACTTGTAGATTTCATTTTTGAATACATTTTCCACAATTTTTCAAAGACATTTTTTGATAGGGTTAAGTTTGCTTGCTAGAACAATCTTGCCATTGGGATTATTGTGTTTCAATCCCATCCTATAGCTATTAATGATTTAGTTTTTTGTTCAATCTTGAACCTATTTCTACTTAACAATTTTTTAAAGAATGAAAATCAAGTGTGCTTTTGGAAAAAAAATTCTAGACCCTTCACTCAATTCTTCCACACTAAAATTTTTATACTCAAAGTCCATAGTACAAAAGTTTTCCACAAACGACAATTGAAATTATTTGAAATTGCAAGCTAGTGTTTAAAAAACTTATTTTTTTCAACTGTGAATGCTCGTATCTTTCAATCCATACGGTCAAAACTTCATGAGATGTTTAACAGTGAAGTCTAAGATCTTACGGTTAGATTTTGAACAAAAATGCTTTTTCTCTTTCTTCGTTGAACACACCAAAAATGGCAGTTTTGAGTTGTTTGACAGAAAAATGACCTGTGGACCTGAGGGGTACAAGTAGAGACACACTGAGTTTTCCAAATTGAGGTGACTCTACAGTGTTTACTATGGGGATGCTCTCCAAATATTTGAATCTAGGATGAGGGAGTAATATCATTGGACTGTTTTCTAACATTTGATTATCTCTTAAATTAAGCAAGAGGCCTAACTTTGGGCACTTGTTGACTTAAGTATGTCTCTGTAAGCATTTTCATTATATTTATTTAAATCAATAGTGTAACAAATCAATTGCACCTTGAAATCAAGTTATGCAATGAATATATTTAAAATTTAATTACGTTCAATATTCTCATTGAATGATTGTATAAAATACTGAATACCACCTCAAATTTGATTTTGTGTTGGTTTTAGATTGTCTACTGATAACTTTTGGAAGTACAAAAAATGTATTTATACTTACAAAATAATAGTGAAATTAGGTAACTGTTGCCTTATCCATAAAACTTATCTCACTACTCACCGCTTCTCCAGGTGGAGGTAAGGGAGGCAACCCATTTCTAATCACCCCCTCATCTCCAATCTATAGACTGTTGTCTTTCCATGAAGTTATGGCACAGTCCCTATAGTAGTCGTGGTTTGTTATGATTGGTTGCCAAGCTCTCAATTCTCAATATTGCAATCAATCCTTGATTGGTTTTGCAATTAGCCTATGTTAGAAATAGAATGGTTTATATCACCCACAAGGCTTGTAGGTCAAAGAGAATCTTGCACAGACTAAAAAAATTATAGTGATTTTGTTTTATGTAATAAGATTTTGGATAAATTTGCAATCCTCTCTTAAGACGTACTGTCTCGACCCGCAGCTCGCTCCTGACCAAACGCCCGTACGTACGTCTTTCACAGTCAGATCAGTCTGTGCTTAATCAACGTTAATAATTTTTCTAGGGGAGTAAGTTAGACAGTACATGCATGTATGAAAGTTTAAAGTCCCGTACTGGCTACTACCCACGACAGTACTGTAGCTACCTCATCAAACATGTATAATAAGATATATATATTAAGTTACTGTCATTCAAGTCGAATACTTAACTTACTTGTCGAATTGAAGGGCCGGAATTGAATAAATAAAAGAAATGAATTGAACCCAGCCAAGGGAATCCGATCCCCGGCCCTCCGCTGCCTGAGTAGCTAGCCTGACTTGATCCCCGATCCTCAGTCCTCTCTCCCTGATCAAGTGCGGCTTCAAGAGTCCTTGGATTCTACTGCCGCTCCCCTGACAGTCCTGGCGAGCAAGCAGCGGCCGACATTCAAGGCCAAAACACAACTAGCAACAGAAACTGGCAGGCTTGAGGACGTACAGGTCCTGCGCGCGCGCTATCATCACTAGACCTTACTGCGGTCATGTACGTCAGCTGCATGCGTGAGCGAGCGAGCGAGGGAGGTTGAGGAATTGCGCATCAAGCGGCCATGGCTATCTTAACTTAGCTCCAGTTGTTCTCTAGCTCCGAGCTCGCTCTTGAGAGTGGTATCGATATATATTATTATTTGTAGCTATAGCTGTGTGTGACTTCAATTCGTGCGAAGTCTGAAGCTGGTGTGTAGCTGCATTGATGGGTTGGAAAGATCGATATGTTGGTTGGAATGATTTTCAGCTACTGTGAGTGACTTAGGTTGCTGATCAAACAGAGGACCGCGGCTGCATGCACTGGTCGATTGTTCTCACGTACGTGGGTGTGGGTTTCTTCAATTTGCGCGGCTGGGTCATGGTCGATCAGTGCTGCAACATTGATGTACTGTAGTTGACGTGAAGGTCCTTTAGTTTGGTTTGCGAACCTCGTCTGAAGACCACGTACTGTCTAGCTCGCCATAGCTAGCTAGCTAACTAGCTGCAGTAATTTGCACCAGCTCTTGCAGCTTGGGAGAGCTTGTTTATTTTATATCGTCTCCAGCTAGCTCGAACTGGGTTGTGCATGGGCCGGAAGTTGGTGCGAAGTTGGTGCCTGCGTTCATGGCTGGAAAGGTAACTTCATGCTTGATCAGACAGAGAAGCACTGCTTGCGCGAGCTTCATTTGTCTCTCTTGAATCGGTACCGAGCTTTCCACCATATCAATTCACGAGCTAGGCTGGGTCTTGGTGGTGGAAATGCAGTGATAACATTGATTGGAGTAGAGGGGAAGGTTCATCACCACTGCTTGCTGAGTCTCAAAATCGCTATCCCTCAGGCAGTTGCTCTGTTTTTGAGTATCTTGCCCCGGCTCGGCCATCATGTTTTGGCTGGTTTCTAGGGTTTTGTTTTCGTTATGAGAGACAGAGGGAATGAACTCTTTCATCTAGCACGCAGGAGCCAATTGGTGTGATCCAGACGTAGACAGTATGAGATCCAGCACCTCGGCGAYTCCGCGAGGGCAAGGACACGGGAGGAGAGATAATAGCAATTACGTAGACGTCGTCAATGCCAACGCTGCAGGTTGGCCTCTAGTGCGGAATGGAAAACTAGCCATGGAAGGTGGGTTAGGTATGGCGTCCCAAGGGGGTGAGAGCTCTAAAACTGCTGACATTCTAGCTCAGGAGGTGGAGGATCTGATTGAGCGCCAGCCGCAATTTGCTTTTCTGAAACCGTGTCGGCAGCTCGAGAAGCATTATGCCACCAAAAGAACCACCRTGATTGCAGGGGACAGCACCAGTTTTCGCCATAGCCATGCAGCCACYGAGGCGAAGAGCCCTAAGGACAAGAAGGGAGAACTAACGCAGTCCAACGCTTGCAGCTCGGGCAGAGTAGAAGAAGCCCAGCGCCGGAAGCCTGGAAGTGCTAGTGCTGGTACCATTCGTGAGCTTCTGTCATGTGATGGAATCGAGCTGAACGGTTTCACAGTGGAAGGCAAATCCGTTTCTCAGGGCGCGTCCTCAACTGCGAGGGTGGTGACGAAGGAGTATCAAGACGCCGCGCAAGCTGCAAGACGTCATGGCAGAGGAGGCCATTTCCATCGCAACTCCGGAGAAAGAATATGGCGAATCTCCAGCACGCGATGCAGCATTCACGAGAAGGAAGCGCACATTGACCTTGTGAACCCCGCGGCTGCCAAGTTTCTCATGGAGATGTCGCCAGGTATGAGTAATGCTTCTCCTCCTGCTGTCGCGGTGCCGTTCAAGTGGGAGGACGCGCCGGGAAGAGCGAAAGCACACGCTGCGGCGACTGCGCACCCCGCATTGCAGCTTCCGCCGCGACTGGCGGCAGTCCCACGGTCGGACACTGCCTTCTCGCGGCAACTTCAAGTTTCTGTGATTTCTCACCCGTTAGCTGGATTGTTTCCTTGTATTGGCGCAAGGTCGCCGTCTCCGTCGCGACCTTTGATGCAACAACAGCAGCAGCAACGGCAGCAGCAGCAGCAGCAACAGGATCACATTACGTGGATGCACTACCGAGCGAGCAAAAGCTATGGTGGGGTGCACCAGAACTCGAGGAAACAGAGCAAGTCGTTCTCGCAGCCACTCGCGTCGACAGATCAGTTGTCGCCCATGGGAGTGAAGCCTCGCCGTCACTTCAGCTCGGAGCTCGGAAGCGCGTCGTCCGCAGACGCGAGTACCAGCAGTAGCAGCATTCTTCATGGCAGTCGGCAATCTTCCTCCTCGAGAACGTATTTGAGCTGCGAGCTCGGCAGCGCGTCCACGCCGCGCACGGTGGGCTCGAAATCAAGCTCCAGCGCTTCCTACGACTCCATTGGGGAGGATTTCGACCACGACGATGGGAGCGCAGCAAGCCCACATCATTCAGCAGGCGGGGCACCAGGAGGGCAGTCGCGAAGACAGAGACGATCTGAGCCAAAAGGACTGCTCAAGCTGTGCAAAACGCACGGGAATTGTCTACGGAAACCGAAGAGCCGGAAACGCATTTGCAGTCCAGAAGTCTGGGCGCCCACGCTCGCGACCTACTTCCAGCGGTTGGACGTGAACGAGGAGCCTCTGCTGGAGAAACAAGCCGCGGCGCCTACATCCAGCGGCTACCTGAACTCAAAAGGCGAGCCTCAACCCCTCCACAGCGCTCAATGCGCGGCAGCCACGTCCAGCGGCTACCTGAACTGCAAAGGCGAGCCTGTTCCCATCCACAGCGCTCAATGCGAGGCGCCCACATCCAGCGGCTACCTGAACTGCAAAGGCGAGCCTGTTYCCTTCCACAGCGCTCAATGCGCAGCGCCCACGTCCAGCGGCTACCTGAACTGCAAAGGCGAGCCTGTTCCCCTCCATAGCGCTCAATGCGCGGCGCCCACGTCCAGCGGCTATCTTAACTCGAAAGGTGAGCCCATTCCGCTCTCTACCGCTCAATGCGCGGCGCCGGCATCCAGTGGCTTCCTGAATTCGAAGAGGGATCCCGTTCCGCTCTGCAGAGCTCAAGGCGCGGCACGCACGTGCCGTGGATCCCTGAAGTCGAAGGGGGAATCTGTTCCGCTGCACTGCGGTGGAGATGGCGGCGGCAACGACAGTTGCAGTAGCCCTGAAGTTTCGCCGCAGCGGCCGACGCGCTTGCCTTACAAGATGCCCAGCGTTGCGGAGCAGGAGTGGTGTCGGTTGCGGAGCGGTCATCACCGATCGTCGTTGTCCATGGATTTGCAGTGCCCGTCTCCGGCGTACGCCGCGGCGCTTGAGCTTCTGTCGCCGGCAGCTGTCACGCTCATGGCGTCGAGGCGGCACCAGCGTAATGGGACGTCACGGACTGTGGGATCTACGAAGGCGCACCGGCGAGTCCAATTCATTGTAAGCTCCCTCATTGCTTCCAAATAAGATTTTAATTCAGTCTTTCCACAAGAAGAATTATACAAATCTAAACGGTGATCCTGAGCTGTAGAGAGATCTTTAGCTAAGGATTCTGGACGTAAGGTAACTAACTCACACATAATTGCATCAGATTAGGCAATTGAGCATGGGTCCCATTATTAAATAGCCCAATTTGTAGTTGGATCTTGCTGGAAGTCAAAACAGGAATCTAGATTCTCTTCTTATGCACTATTTGCACACCGTATGAATTGAATAACATACGAAATTCGAAAGTGCTGAAAATTACAAGGTGCTCTGTGTAACATTCCTTTCAATTTGAACAGAATCTGCTCAATAGTGTTCTTAACTTCTTGAATCAACTGGGAACCGATATTGATTGACCTCTACAAATTCTGTGGAATTCGACATTGCCTTCAAAACTGAAAAAGAATATTAATAACAGCCCATGCAACCAAAATGCACATGATTATGCGGAGTTCTGTAAAATTGAGACAAYATAGTGCTGCATGTAAAAATAACATTAAAGAAACTCTTATGGTTGCAAGAGTCAAGAAGGYGGTCAAGAATCCTTTTCACACTAGTCAAACTCTCTATTATCATTTGCATACAGCTTCAAGAAAAACAGTGTTTTTTGAACTAGTTGTGAGAGAGGGGACGGACCTTATGTGCAGCTTCAAGAGCCTGGCCTCCTTTGATGAGGATGCCCTGCGTGGCACCTTTCCCTGTGGCCACCATAATCGCCGTCGGTGTCGCAAGGCCAAGTGCGCAAGGGCAGGCTATAACAAGCACTGAAATGCCGAATTGAAGCGCGAGCTCAAACTCATCCATTGAAGAAGGGATCCATGACTTGGGATACGAACCCACTTTGCCGCCAACATACCAAGCCAACCACGTAACAAACGATGCAACCACCACCTGTGCACATCACATCCATAACACTCAATTTATTACAACATTGTATGTTAATTTACGTTGTGATCTATTGACCAAGAGGGAAGGAGATCTTGATGCATTGACAAAGGCTGCGTCTACGGTGAATGTGAGGAAGTTTGAATAGGTTGGCAGTGCTATAGTGTGCCAGAGGAATATTTAGCAATTATCCTGAGTACTATATCCATCACAGACAATTATACCTGAACAAAATAGGAAAAATTATTCATATGATTGCCATAAGGAATGCTCCTGCACTAAGTAAGCAAATTACGTTCAGTCCCAAGAAGGTGCATTGGTTGGATAAAAGGTTAAAGGACGCACAATAGGCACGAAATAAGTCGAAATGCGGTCAGCGTATTTCTGGACTGGGGCTTTGCCCATTTGAGCAGCTTCTACCAGACGCACAATCTGCGCTAACGCAGTCTCCGCCCCAACGTGAGTAGCTTGAATGTGCAGAACACCGTTGTCATTCATGGTGCCACCGATCACTTTGTCTCCCAATGTTTTAGGCACAGGGCGAGCCTCCCCAGTTATCATGCTCTCGTTCACGAAGGATTGGCCCCAGACTACCGCACCATCAGTAGGTACTTTGGAACCTGGCAATACCTGCTCAATGTGCGGCGTCACTTCCTGGTTAGATCAATGAAGCGGAGAACGTACGACAAGAATGACAATRCCAACTAAATCCACCTCAAGCATGCCAAGGCAAATGCATATTGGTCAAATTCGTTACATTGGAGTATTTCATAGCTCTTAAAATGTGACATTCAAGTGCTTAAAACTGAAGACTTGCAAAGAATTGAAGTTCAGAAGGGCACTTGGAAAGTCACAAGCTCTTGAAATTTCACCGTTTTAACGAATTTGCAAGTATGTTGATCAGAGTTTGTTATTCATCAACACAAAGCCTCATGAACAAAACTTTTCAGAAGTAGTCTTAATTGAAAGCTGAAATGCACTTTAGTAATAGAAGAAAAGGAATCGTAAATAGACCTTGATGAAATCTCGTCGTTGAATGAGTTCTGAGGCAATTTCTCTTTCGTTTGTCACAGTCCCCTGCTCATCAAGAGTGAGAAGAATGGCCGTGTCCGGAGCGAGATCCATGAGCTTCGCTATGGCCTCCGATGTCTTGCCTTTGGCCATCACCTCCAAATACTTTCCAAGGATAATGAACGAGATTAACATGGCACTGGTTTCAAAGAAATCAGTGCCCATAAATTCGGGAGAAGTGGCCGCTCGCACAACCGTGTAAACCGAGTAGAAGTAAGCGGCATTCGTACCCATGGCAATCAACACATCCATATTCGCTGCGCCTCGACGAAGCGCATAGTACGCTCCAGAATAGAATCTTCTCCCAATGATAAACTGCACAGGAGTTGAAAGCACCCACCGCAACAACGCTCCAATGGACAAGCTRTTGATCCTGCCCTTCTCCAAACCGGTCTTCGTTCCAGGAATGTACATGAACACCATGGAGAGAAAGAACACGGGCACCGTGAACAGCAAGCTCCACAGAAAATACTTCTTGTGGTGTTGAATCTCCAAGCTCCTGTCATGGCTTCCTTGACTCCCAGGAGGTGGCTCCAACTTGGCCTTGAAAGCTCCGCCCTGCACAAAATACATCAGATTTGTCAAAAGTCCACATGCTATGTCCTTACTATCATCTTTATTCTATACAGTATGGCCTCCAGCGGTTACCGAYACTACTCTCTGTTTTGTATGTTTGTACTCAAAATGAATTCCATTSGTGTACCAAACAATGAAATGCATTTATACTTCCAATGTGCATAAAAATTAAAAAACTACAATCAAATCTTACCGTCAAAAGTAAAAAGGAATGCCGTAAACCAATTTCAAGGTAAACTACCGTAGCAAGTCTTCAAAACGAATTACGGAAAGACATTTGCTGTCATGACATATGCGTTATCACAACTGCTAAAGCATGTTGCAATCCCCAAACCCTTGAAATTCACAGTCCAAGCCCCAACTCAAGAAGGATTTCGGAGAATATCATACCCCATTTTCAATAAAATTCCTGGGTCCGGCTTTCTCCGGATCATACTCCACAGTCGCGGTTCCACCAACGGGATCCACAACAACAGACCTCACTCCATTCACAGCATTCAAAACCTCCTCCACAAGCTGGAAATCCGTGACATCTTCTAACAGGAGACGAACTCGATTAACCTCTTCCTCAAAACTCAAAACCTCGGCGTCGTAACCAAGCTCATCAATAAACGACACAATCTCCTCCCGAGATAAAACTCCAGCGTCATGTCGCACTTCGCATTCTTCCGTGGCGAGCGCTACGTTAGCAGATTGCACTCCTGGGAGCTTCCGCAAGGACGACTCGATGGAGGTAGAGCATGAAGTGCACGTCATGCCCTTGATTCGGAAGCGGCTGGTCGTCGTCTTGGAGGACGGGACCAACTCGTCGAAGATGACGGATGCTTCGAAGCCGGCGTCGGAAATGGATTCGAGGATGGTGGACTGGAGGACAAATGCAGGGCGATAGATGACTTGCGCTCTGTTCTGGAGTACCGCGACGGTTGCTTCTTCAATGCCGGGCAAGCGCTTGATGGATTTCTCTATGGARCCTGCGCATGCTGCGCATTCCATTCCTGTGACCTGGTTCAGAATACAATGGATTTAAGTGGCCACTCTTACCCTCAATATTTTTGCCAAATTCGTAATTCAATGGAATTCAATCTATCTAAACGGACTAATTGCACTCTTACTAATTCAAATTTACAATCAGAGGTGCAGAAGAAGAGATATGGAGGTTGGAAGATTATATTGAATTCCATCTACTTCTGTGAATCCACTTTCACCTTCTAAACAACAATTTATTTGATGCCGTATTTTGTTACGTGACAGGCAATTGCGCCTCTACATATTCAAATCTTTAATCGATTCAGCATCGAAGTTGCACAATTTCACAGAATTTCATTTACTATTCGCCTACTTTTTTTATGCCGTGTTTTGTAGCGTGACAGGCGAATCGCACCTGTACAAAGTCAATCTTATTGCTTCTAATTATAAAAAATTTGGGTTGTTTATGGATACACCTATTTTCAATTCTTCAAAAATTCATAGTTTGTTCATTCAACGTCTAGCTAAAAGATAGTCTAGAATAGTGATATGTCTCAATTTATTGAAAACATGGAAGATAATGGTTGTGAAAAAACCACTAAAGAAAAATGAACAATAATGTTGTTAAGAGTCACACGAACAATTGATAACTTGGTAGATCCTACGAGGATTTGATACAAGTTTTTCAAATACCTTTTATTACTCAAGTACCTCCAAAAGGATGATGTGGACATTTTGAGTTTGATAGATCAAAATGAAGAAGATGATCATTTCTCATTGACTACCTTGGTGATACATCTTATCCTCCCAAGATTAAAAAAAAGTTAAGATTTTCATTTTTTAAAAACATGGAGAACAATTAATGGTAAAAAAAGCCATTCAAGAAAAATGAACAATAATGTTGTCGAGAGTCTCGGCAATAATAGATACTTAGGTAGATGCTACGAAGGGTATCTACTTGGGTAGATACCTTTAATTCTTCAGCTAGCCCATAAACGACAATGTGGACGTTTTGAGTTTGATAGATCGCAACGGTGAAAGAAGTGGATCATTTCTCGTTGACTACTTTGGTAACACATCTTGTCTTTTCAAGATTTAAAAAAAAACATAAAATTTGTATTCCTTGAAAGTGAAAAGAGTAGTTGGAAAAAAACCACTCAAGAAAAATGAACAATAATGTTGTCAAGAGTCATGCCAACAATAGATACCTAGGTAGGTGCTATAGAGCTTTGAAATGAAGTTTTTGAGATAACCTGGGTTTGCTTTCCACTATCTACCTCGGTAGATACCTTGAATTGTTTAGGTATGATACGGACATATTGAGTTTGATAAATCGCAATGGTGAAAAAAGTGGATCATTTCTCGTTGACTCCTTTGGTAATATATCTTGTCTTTTCAAGGTTAATATAGAAAAAACGTAAAATTTGTATTCTTTGAAAACGAAGCAAGTGGTCGGAAAAAAACCACACAAGAAAAAATGAACAATAATGTTGTGAGGTGTCACATCATTCAGCAATAAATTGAGAACCTAGTCTCCAACACGCACACACCAAAAAAAAAAGCCCCACCCTGGATCCGCAGAAAAGAGCGGCTTTCCCAAGGCGAAGATCCACCACCGAAACAGACTTTGGCCAGATCCACGGCGTCCGTAGATGGGAGAACGCTGGACCCCCAGGTGGCATGCAGCATTGCAGTCGCTGTCCATCCGTCGTGGGTCCCCTCGCGCAAAGCTTAACTTAGATGGAGAATCGGTCTCACGTTCACCAATTCGGGGACACAAATTTGCACTTCCAGTCCCTGTACAATTGCAGGCAGATTCATCAGGCGCTGGCTATGGCGTGCGTGCCAACTGGTGGGCTTGTTTGTACTGTACTTGAAGCAAGAACGAGCCAGGCTTTCTATGTGACCAGGATTTGGAGTGAAATTCAAGCTTTAGGGTGACTTTAGTGTGTCACCGAAGATTCGAGTTTCTTTTGTTGGCGCTGGTTTTCGAGTTCTCGGGATGCGAGTGAGTGAGTGAATGGGTGAGTGGGTGAGTGGGTGAGTGGGTGAGTGAGTGATAGGTGACGATGTGAGATACTTACTTGGATTTGGGTTTGGATTGTTCGTGGTGTCGGTGAGATCGTTGTTTTGAATGACTGTGGAGGTGGTCGGTGGATGTGGGAATTGGAGCATACGGATATTGGAGAGGTTTGCGTTGATGGGGAGAGCGTAATGGGAGCGAACAAGGGGAGGATTGGATTGGATTGGATTTTCAGATGAGGGCGAACAAGGTGATGGTGCAGTTCCGCGTAGTTGCCGTGGTGAGCACAATCAAGCTCTGTTTTGGTTATGAATATTTGGAGTTGCAGGAATCTCATACTCTAGTGTTAATCGATGTCCTGCAACTTGATGTAAATTTTTTCTTTGAAATTATTTTTTTCTGTGAATGTATCCGTAGGTGCGCAGTGTCTCGTGAGAGGATTCAGTGCAGGTGGTTTAGGTTTTTTTTTTCATCTCTAGCGAGCTCTTTAAGRTAATTTGTGAGAGTGAATGGTATCTTGGTTGAACCCACTGGACAGATGCAGCCTATGGAAGGCAAGGAAGCCCTATCCGGAGTATAGAGGGATCGTAGTGTATTTAAGAAAAGACAAATGTCTATGAGGTCACCATTTTCTTAAAATTTATTAGTCCCTAATCTAGAAGTTCTGCATGGCTAAGTAGCCATTCTGGCCTTTTTATTAACCTTACACAATCCGCTCCTCAGTTTTTGATCTGTGAGGGTCTTCAAAGAGCTCCCTGAAAGTTGGGATTGGGATCAAAGCATCGGGTCTGCAGGATAGAAACCCTACAGGATGTTGGGGGTTTCCTTCCTCTGGGTTCTCTACAGTGTAAACTAGCCCATTGTATGCAATTGCTCTTATGGCAGGCGTAGTTTCTTATGCAAGTTCCTTTTCCCGAGCCCTGTGATTCAAGATCGGGTGAAGCTAAGCATGCCATTCATTCAAACGCATACCTGTATGATGCAGGTCCAGATCACGTGAACGTACTAGTGGCGTTGTTCCATTTGCACATCATTGTGGCTTCTGAGCATGGATCCTAGTGTTGAAATGGTTTTTCCTTGTGAAACATACCATGTTGGACGTTAAACCCCACTGAGAAATTAGTGATTGTCAAACCCTGGTAGTGGAATAATCTTCTCTTAGTGAAAATGTAAACTAGGGTTGAAAAGCATCCAATCATGAGGCAAGATCATTCCGGGAGATTTGACATCTCTTTTCTTGTGGATCCCATGAACATCTAGAACCCTAGTGAAGCAAAATTTGGACACCTCACAGGTTTTGTTGTGACTTCCCCACAGGTATAGTAATAGAGACAATAAGATCATTGCAACCACCAATCATCACAATTTCTGTTTCTTCCTTCGGAGAACATGATTCTAAGCCTGATCCTAACCTCAGTGAAGACACAATCGAGGTTGGATACCCCCTAGTTGACTATGAGGGAGCAGAATGGCGGCCCTTGGTTGCACAACTCTCTTGCTCTTGCTCTTAACCATGTTAAATGTTGGATGGAAACGACATTTTATAATTTTAAAGGACTAGATCCCCAAGTCATGCCAAGGCCACACAGGCTTTGCTGGCGGACTACTAGAGAGTCTGGTAAATTCTGATTTTGATAATTGGAGAGACAAAACATTGCTTGCATGTTCCTCCAAATAAGGATTGTTGGGCTGACTTCCATTCCAAAGATTTGGGATGACTGACGTTGGAGAAACCGGCTACTAGTGTGAGGCACTGAAGATGAATAGAAGGACTCGATCTACTTTTTTATGTCAATTGATCAAATCTACTTTTTTTACATTGAGCTACTTTCACAGAATGTTATGCGAGTGTATTTCCTGCCTTGTGTAGCCCTGCCTTCAAGAGTAGAAAGTGAACGCATTGGTTGTGGTCATCTCTATTTTACTGAGTTGATGTTTTGTTGTTGTGCCAGCAAGGGTCAGTGATCGAATCAAGTGCAAATCTGGGAATATTTGGTCAGGGTTTGCTGAAGCTCTCGGGTCCTGGTGATACTTTAAGAGCGCAGAGACTTTTTTTATCACTTTTCTACAATGTTCATGTGAGTCCAGATCCTTTGGGAACTCTTCTTTTCTTGTCTTATCTCAGTAGCTCTTTCGTCTTCTGGCTAAAAATCTCTTTATAATCTACTTTTTCAAATTAAGCCTGTATGCTAAATGATACTTTGGCTGCGTAGGTTGCTAAAGGAGCGCTGATGCAGGCGCCGCTTGAGGCAAATTCTTTAATTAAAGACGAGTGAGTTTTTTTCTTGCATGTCCTGCACTTCTTGAATTGAAATATGGTGAAATGTCTCCGAGGGTTTTGAGATCATGTTTATCATCCCTTATTATATTCAGAATGTGTCAAGTAAGTGTTGATATTTGATTGTTATCTTACTGTGGGGTCATGTGGAAACTGTAAATTCAGGATCACAAGAATTTATTGCAAGAATGACGTCTGCCCAGAAGAGGTGCTCAGGCCCTCTGAAGACTGTAATGTGAATGTCACTTCCCCATTTACAATGCAGGTACACTWGATTTTTATCCKTYTTTYCAAAGTTCGCCCTGACCTCGAGACTCAGAGAACAAATTGAATTGTCATTAGAAWTAGRCCTCTCCCATTTTCACTAACATGGTRAGACAGATCTTTTCGTACTGAATTCTGACATCGTATGTGACCAGATCTGCCGCGTGGAAGATGTGCACATCAATGGTACCGTACTGGGAAGTGCTATTCATGTTCAGCGAGTCAAGACCATAACCATCAAGGGGCTTTTCTCTGCATCCGCATTAGGTATTCAATTTTTAGAAGCAGTGCCGGATCGTCTCTTTTCTATGTCTTGCAGAACTTTCAAGTTATTCAATCTTAAATTCTCTTTTTACTTCAAATCTTCACCCACGTCTGGAATTTTCTTCTGCAGTCAATCTCCCGATTYAAGGTCTTTCTAAATTTCAAAACCAAGGAGTTGTCGTACATAGTGTGGTTTATAATGTATACATATGAAAYGTGCGCAAGAAGAGTTCCTACTTATGAAATTGGAAAGAAACTAGATTTTGTCTGAGCCAAAAATACTGTTTTTAATGTGGAGGTTTTCACATTTGAAATTGAAAACTAACTCAATTTTCACTTCATTGTTTCTTGTTTCTCTTACTTTGTGTTATATTTGTGTCCATTCTTTTGGTTCACTTGGTGTTTTTTGTTGTGTAATTTCGTAGAAACTTATACAGTGGGTGCACTCTGTCAGGGTGTGAYGGAGGACTTGGCAGGGGGGAGTTCAAAACCGCAGGAGGTGGTGGGGGGCATGGTGGGAGAGGTGGGAAGGGCTATTACACAGGTAGATTTGCAGAGGGTGGAGCAGTCTATGGAAGTCATAAACTTCCCTGTGAGTTCGGCAGTGGTAGCGGCAATGCAAGCGGCGATCTATATTTTCAGAAAGGAGTTCAAAGTTATAAAAGTCAATGAACACAAGAATCGAAAAAATTAAAATATCACAAGAATCCATCAAATAAATTGGATGGATAATAAAAACAAGGCTTTTATATGCACGCGACATATTGGAATTTCTTTCATCACCCTAAAATTTGCACTGTTGGTCTGTAAGGGGTTAAATAGTTGATTGTGACTTGTTGCAAATTTCCATACAAAGAAATAYATCATCAATTATTTTAGAAAMTTATCATYCATTSACTCGAAACTTGCATGCCCTTCTGTTGTATATTTTTGCAACATACTTGTAGTGCATTGTGAGATTACAGTAGTGGAATCATATCTTGTTAAACTCCTGTCTCACCAATTTCAGACAAAACTTGGTGGACTCCCGGTTGAANTCAAAGTTATAAAAGTCAATGAACACAAGAATCGAAAAAATTAAAATATCACAAGAATCCATCAAATAAATTGGATGGATAATAAAAACAAGGCTTTTATATGCACGCGACATATTGGAATTTCTTTCATCACCCTAAAATTTGCACTGTTGGTCTGTAAGGGGTTAAATAGTTGATTGTGACTTGTTGCAAATTTCCATACAAAGAAATATATCATCAATTATTTTAGAAACTTATCATTCATTGACTCGAAACTTGCATGCCCTTCTGTTGTATATTTTTGCAACATACTTGTAGTGCATTGTGAGATTACAGTAGTGGAATCATATCTTGTTAAACTCCTGTCTCACCAATTTCAGACAAAACTTGGTGGACTCCCGGTTGAAACAAGATTTGATTTTCATGATTTCCATTAGTGTCACACGGTCATATGTAAAGGATTATTGGGATTCTCGTAACTAGTATGAGGACTAACTTTTTTATTTTACATTTTTATTTTTCAGGGTACAGCATTCATTTATGGATATATTCATTATGTYATCCAGCTCGGATCTGGCGGTCCTGATCTTCAGGGCTTCAACACGTAAGATCCTTGTGAACACATTGSTTATTTAGAATCTAAATCACTSAKAGATRAGCGAATRATAACTGTGGGKCATAGCTTTAGTTGATTYTTCAGCACTAAAGATAATCAATATCACATGACCCAGCTTCCATAAAAATCTTTAGGAAGGTCTTGTGACAATTTGGAATTGGTTATGATATGGTGAACCTTGGGTACCGTAAACCTTTTCATTAAGATGCAATGAGAGAAAGATGGAGGGATGTGGAAAGTAAGAAAATGATGTAAGCGTTCTTTTACATGGSTGCATATGAGTAGTCATAGAACGAAGCAAGAGCATCAGTATCAAAGCATATGTAAACAGAAAAAGGTGKAGGTGTTTCAAACTTTCAATGGCGAGAGCGAAGATTATGTCATGGTTATATATTTTTTTTTAACATTTTTCTATCTGGAGAATGATGATATTAATAGAAACGCATCAGATGTGTAATTAATTAACCAACATTTGTTTTGGACCACATGTAGGGAGGAAGACGGTTGGTGGCTATTTCCAGCATTACTGATTCTCGTGAAAAGTGTGCAAGCGAGAATGATTGATCTTCATATTGCCAACCTCGAAATTCAGGACCGTTCTTTGTATTTGGAAGATGCAATCGGATTCTGGCAATCCAATTCCTAAATTTTGAGGCTACGAATGACTCTACTTTTTCAGAAAAGTGGGAGCTCAAGATACAAAGTCAATTCAGATCAGAAGGTGTGTGGAATTGGAGCATCTTGAATACGTTCATTTTCTCTCTTGGAATTAGGTGACAGTGTGATGGGAGACCTCCTTTCAAAGAATGGTAAATGTGGGAAACTTGCTTCGTCCATATCATATCAAATGTTGTGGTGTTGATTGGCCTTGAAAAAGTTTTGGTAGTTGCAGTTGGTTTATTAAAAACGGGAGGGTACATATACTGAAAGAGGTGCTGCAAGGGCTTTAAGTTACATCCTGTTCTGTAGGTTTCCCAACATTTGTATTTTAGACAAACGTCAGGTTGCTTTTGTTACAACCTACTGTTTTTGTATAATTTTTTATTCAATGGTTTGTAGTCAGGTTATCATTTGATTGTCTGAATGGGTGCATCTTGGGAATTGACCCTAAAGACTTTTGTAACAATTACTGTACAAATACCATGCTTTTACTTATATTTATGTATTGATTCTTTTATGACAGTGTTTTTTCAGAATTTGTTTGAGAACATTGTTGTGGGTATATTTTGCAGTTTTCCTGTTGAGACAATGTATGTAACTGCATCTAATTGCAGCTGAATTGCTACAGTAAACATATTGTGACGCTAATTTGAGTTCTCAATGATAGGGTAATTAAATGCAATATTGTCTTGGGAAATAGAATGTATGGTCGATAGTAGTGATGTATTTTAACCCTTAGAAGGACGGATTGATAACCGTGGAAATTATCTATTTTGATACCGTGGGAATCACTAGTTTAAAATAATCCAAAAGTACTCATTGGAAGTCAAAATACTATAGAAGATCTCTCCTTTCCATACAAAATTCCAAGGATGAATAGTTGCACTTATATCCTACATACATAAAGAAAGTGCCCCCCCACCAACCCTTTTATTTTGGGCGAAATGGAGACAGAAAGCACCATTTCATAGTGAAAATCTTTTTTTCGCCAGAAAAAAGTAATCTTTTTTTGCCAGAAAAGTTTCAATCCAATTTAAAATATGGATGAAATTGTCAAATTTGGATGAATAAGTGGATGAATTTGATTGAAAAGTGTTTTATGGTACAAAAGATGGATGTATGAAGAAATAAAATGCTTCACCAAATTTTAAGTGATCACCATCCTAGCACTTTTTCAAAAACCAAAAAAAAAGGGTTGCCCCCCACTACAGTAATACTAATGTAGTACAAGAGGAGGACCCATACAAGTTAATATGACTGCAGTATTGCATATAGTATTACGTTTATATAAATATAATATTCATTTTTTGAAATTATCCTAGTACTACATGTATATTGTATTAATACCATGTGAGCAAAGCAATACTTTTGTTTGAATATAATACAACCACAACAACAAATTAAAAGTTCTTATACTAGTATTTTCGTAGTACTATATCAGTGATGATAGACTGATAATGCTATGCAGGGCTTTTTTTTTGGCTTTTTGGTGCCAGATTACACTGGAAAAAATATTTTGGCTAAAAAACGCC
>VACF01000448.1:0-65650 GCA_006891605.1 Pleurozium schreberi | reverse complement strand
TGTGGATACCAAGTGTATAAGGGGTCTAATAASGGGACTATTTCAGGTACATAGAGTTAGAATTAGCTATGGCACTCGGTTCAGATTGACGACATAGCTTTAAGTAACAAGGCTAGTTGTTTGAACTTGAGGCCTGTTCAGTCTAGGTTCGCTTTTCGAGCATCTTCATTTCAACTTCGAAAAAATTTAATTAATCAATAAGAGTTTGGAACATGTGAAAATAATTGGTTCAGATGCAATTTYTTCTTGTTTTTCAAGAAAATATGATTGAAATATGTTTTGAAATGTGTTTTTGAAAACATTTTTAAGCTTGGGGAGTTATGTGTTTTAGAGATTCATTTGGAAGAAAACTGCTCTTTTTGCAAGAATGGTGAAAATTATGGGGGATTCACTATTGGCAAAGAGCTTTTGCAATTGTGACAATGTTTCTTCACACTAMAACTAAAGACTTGTTTGAACTTGTTCTTCTTTTTGTAGTCTCTTTTTGATAAAGCCCAAGTAAGTTGTTTCCTTTTTCCTAATTGAAGTGAGTCTCTTACCTTTTGACCAAATTTAGATGATTTCTGTCCATTTTTTCTTAAAAGGTGCTTCTTGCCTCAATGAATTATATTATGATGTGCACCCCCTTTGAAAAACATTCTTAATCATAGATTAGACCCACACTTACATGCTAGGGATGTTGACTTTGACGTTTGAACAAGTGGTTATTTTCTCACATGAACACTAACACTAAGCCTCAAGGACATTGACATTTGAATAAGTGATTTTTGTAGACATTGATATTGTACTACAAGAATATCGTCACATTTGAATAAGTGATTTTTGTAGACATTGATATTGTACTACAAGAATATCGTCATTTAGTAGTTATTTTTTTGTAGGGACACTTGACTTTGTACCATATGAATAGTGACATTTGAATGAGTGGTTATTTTTCCAAAGAGACACTTGACTTTGTACCATAGGAATAGTGACATTTGAATGAGTGGTTATTTTTCCAGACTACTAAAGGAGCTGAATGCAACATATGCTGAAGTAAGAATCATTGAACAAAGACTTTGAATGTGCTTATGTTTTCCATAATATTGTATTACATGGGCATAACAATTGTGTTTAAAAAGTGAATTTATATAATCAAATAAAAGAACAATTTTCATTCTATTGTTTTCATTTTTTTGCCAATATGCATTTGGAATCATATGTTTACAGGTTTCAGACTTGCAATTGGCCAAGCGGAAGAGTGTCTTTGTACTAGAGACTCAGGTAATGATAATGTACGTCAAAACTTGTTATTTGCTCTAAATGTTGCAAAAGCGGAAGACCAACCTTGTYAGTTAGATTTTCTATAATTTTAGAYTAGATTAATATCAATCCCATTATAAATTGTTATAAATTTCTATTCCTATTAAATCACTATAAAAGCCAATGAATTTCATCTTCCATTTAGTCCCCRAGTCACTTATTTTTCAAATTAGATTACATTTGAATTTGGATTCAATTTTTTTGGGGGAATTATACTACCAATCAATGATTGCATTCAATCTAYTTATATTGATTYGYCTTCTTCCTAATGAGAGGTATAGTTTCTTGCTTTGCAACTTTGCATCACAAAGAGGAATCCAACTTAATTCATTACAAGTGTTGCTTGAAAGGTTTGGTTGCTCAAAGTTGCAAAGATGGAATTTAAATTTAAATTTAAGAAAAACAAAATTCAATGAAATTAGATTGCATGAAATCATACCTTATTTTCATTCCAAAAGAATAAAATATGAACAAACATTCAAATTGAATCTAGGATAAGAAGTAAACTAGGCACCTTATAAAAGGTGACATTTCACTCTTTAAAGATAATTTAACACCCTTGTATATCTACCATATCATGATTAAATAATGTAGTTGGAAGCTGAAACTTCTTTTTTCCAACACAATTCAAAGGATCTTGTATTAGATATCCTATTTCATTTTTGCAACAATATTAGTGGTCATTTATTTGCATGTTTAGAGTTCATGATATGATTGATAGTAGATACTAGTTCACTCATGATCCAATAAATGAATAAAACAAWCCTTCTAAGAGGCAARGTTTTGTAATATTTGTAAGCAATTGATGCAATGTTTGGGCTACATGGTTTTTCTATCTGTGGGATTTTGTAGGTAGAGGACTTGCGCAAGGAAAATCAACACCTCAAAAGAACCATGTCCAAGGTAAAAAAAACATCTTTGTCATAGTTGAAATTTTTGGTGACATATCTAATAAGCCCAATCTTGTAGGTTTTAACAAAAATACAAATAAATATATAGCCTAAATTCCCCTTCAACCAACAAACCAAAGATCCATTTTAAAATTTTCTTTGGAAACCTCAAATCTCAATCAAAGAAAGTACTAGTGGATTTAATTGAAATAAAATATGATGATATAAATGATATAATATATTAAAGAATATCCAAGAACATCCTTAAAATAAATGAAGCAAATGAGCTTACAAATTAAGACTTTAATGCATTGGATTTCCATTGTTTTAGAAGCTAAATATAATTAATAATTGTATCATTAAAGGAAAAATTTTCCTAACACATCAATCACAACAAACAATGTAGTTTGATACATGTTGCCAAACTTTTAAAAAAATTACAGTTTTTGGAAAGTGTCACATTAGCAAATATAGTATAATTTTTCAATTTCAAACATTGATTATTCTATTGTTTGCTATTCCCTATATTTGTTTAATGGAAATTAGAATGTAAGTGTTCCATTGATTTTTCTAAGTGAGKATGGGACCAATTGAGAGTGTGTATAGGTTGAGGAAGAACCTATCACATTGTCTCTACTTAAGGAGATGCAAGGTCCTTTTTCAAAAGAACGATTGATAAAAGAACATGATAAGGATCAAGGTCTCCATGCTCTAGCCCGACCTACATCACGGACACAAAGAATAGACGCAATATCAACACATTGTAATGAAGAGACAAGTGAACATGACTCACTATTATCAAAGTACGAACAATATAGACGCCCTATATCACCTGAAAGAAGAACACCATGTCTTGTATCTAAAGAAGCCAAATATGAATCTTCCCCTGAGAAAATGAGAACTTCAATGCAAAGGCCAAAATCATCGGCAATTAAAAAGGTTTGCTATTTTTATAAACCAAGTTTTCAATGATGTGGAGGATTTAGGGAKTAAKTGATAAGAATATTTTTGGTAGGGATGTTAGGTCTTGTGAAATGTGAYGRTTTTCATAACAATTTTGCCATRYATTTAAAAATTTGTATTCTAGTAGTTCATTTGGACGAGTCTTAATTGATGTCATTTTCCAATTCATGAAGTAAGTTTGATTCTTAGCACAAGAATATTTTATTTTTTTGGTGATGTGACTCTCTAGTGACTCTCATGTCAAGAGTTTTGCTATTGAAGCTACATTATCAATGCATCCAATTTGAAAATTAAAAAATGCTTTAGTTTAGGCAAAGTTGATATTATACATTTATTTGGTACATAATTAGCCAAATGAATTATTTGTAAGGTCTATTAATATATGAAGCCAATGGAAAGTTGGTTCTAGCTTAAAAAAAGCATTCAAATCCCTTAATCTTGTATATTTTAAAATTGGTAACTAAAAAATTTCTACCTTTTCATTTGTCAAAGATCCCATTTCTTGCAACTTGTCATTGTTCTCTATTTCACTCCTATTTTGTATTTGGATTGCAGGAAGATGAAGTTGAAAAACGCACCACACCAGATGAGGATGAAAAGGTAAGTATTTCCTTCATTCCAACAATCGAAGGTTTAGGTACATCCACACATGGATCTCATACCAAGGAGCACAACATGTTTGATCCTTGTAGGCTCACAAGATCCAAGAAATTGCTGAGGTTGCTGCCATGGATGTTGGCGAAGAAGCACCTACTATACCAATTCTTGAAAAGCAAAAATGGTTGAGTGAACACCCTTTTGTACCCATTCCAACATTGTAAGTTGCTTGACATGGCTAATTTAATCCTTCTCAATTTGAAATTTTTACTGTTTCTTTTATGTAATAATAGACAATAATTTTGTTAATCGCCTTAATTTATAATAACCTTACTATATGTGACAATCCACTAGTCATCAAAGATGATAGTGTGTATAAACATTGCCATTTTTCAGGCCACATGTGGTTGCCAAATATCCACATCCTAAGACAGATTTTGAAAAAACACACAAAAAGATTGAAAATGTATGTATTAGTGCTAAACTTTGCATAATTCGGTACCTCAATCAACGAATCTCAAAATATTTTTATAAATGCTACAACACAAATGTTTATTCAATAGAACATTCAGTATTATAAGTATTCTACTACCAACTAACCAACTTTTATATCCTTCTTTCACTTCATTTTTCTAAATTGTGCATACCTTCATATTAAATTGCAAGGCTCTTTTTGTTTTTGATCCACTTTAGTAATTAATTATGAAGGAATTCAAYGGCCAACTTCGAGAGGAATTGAAGAAATTTGGAATTTCATCAAGCACAAATTGCATAAGGTACACAAAGAACACACAACTTTTTCAARATTTTGTTTCATGTGCTCCTTAATTCCTTTTTTGATGAGCATTGCCATATCTTCATTGGTTGCATTGGTATTTGTGTATGAGAGGTCATGGATCCACAATGGGGAGTAGTAGTATAGAGGACTAAGCATCGATTGAAATTTTACTTTGGTGCAACATGTCCTCAGTGATAATACATACAACTCAATCTCCAGCGCACTAGAAAAGCAACGATCACTACGTATGTCTMAAATTCATGGTAATGAACGAAAACTTGTGGAATATGAAAGGGGCGCAATTGTTTGGCATACTCAAGTAAGCACTTGCTAAATGCCATTTTTTGAGCACCAAGATCTTTAAATTGGATATTTTGAAATGGGCCTTCAAAATTGCTATAGATAATWTRSGGGTATTAAAATTCATTTGARAGAATATTTTMTAAAATTCTTCTATTTCAAGCATGCTACTTGATAACCTCCTTTAAGAAAAAATTTTCAACACTCCTAGTTTTACAATTGATTCATCTTTAGTATTAATAGTGTTCTCTCCGAGATATGTGAGTTTTTTAAATTAACCACATTTTCAACCTTAAATACAATGAAAAGGTTAAACATCGTAGTACCCAATTAGAAGACTGTTATGTATTGGCACCACACCAAATGAAATCTCTTTCCTCATTTCATGATGRTGTGGTTACAGAGGGCTGTYCACGATCGCGAYATGGAAATAATYGAGTCCCAATTTGACATYGCCTCAGATTTAGAYGAAGCCAATGCATCAGATGACAGTGRAGATGAGGTTTAGGCATCTACATATAACCCAAAATTATTTCAATATTCATGCACTAATTTTATGAGATGTTAGGTAGTAGGTTCTAAAATTGCTCAGGCTCTAAAATTGTCCACCTCTTCAAATATACAATATTTTTACATGTTTCTTTTTGTAACCTTCAGCACTGTAACGTACACAATGTACATTTTAGAGCCCTAAACCATTTCAACTTCAAAATTTCATAACAACTTCTATAAAGCTCCAAACAAAAATGAAACGACTTGAGTTAGATGCCAATTCTACTTTCCTTTTTATGGAAAATTTACCGGAAAATATTTCAAGAAGTTCAGCTCCCTGAAATTCATTTTCAGCTATTAAATGAGCGKTTTATGGATCTCCTACCTTCTGTCTACATTTGTGGACTCCTCACAAAATTAATGTCCGTACACAAATAAATAGTTTCTTTGGGTTTGTAGGTTTGTGGGTTTGTGGGTTCATACTGAAAAGTCATTAGGGTGGATACACCTAAAAGCGGCTCAAATTGGTACTACGTCTAATTACTATTATTAGACTATTCAAAATTTCATATTGTCTTGTTGGCAAGTGAAAGGAGATTCCAATGCACCAACGAGCACACCATTTGGATATAGTATGCAAAAGTTATTAAGGATCAAGATTTGTTTCTTAAAGCGCCATCTACAGTGTGTATACATGACTGATTTTGGAACGTACACAAACTGTAGATGGTGCTTTAAGGTCAACAACGCTTTTGGGTGTACCCACCTTATATCAATCCCCAATCAATAACATAATTAGTGAGAACCATAGTGTAAACATTATTTTAACTGTATACATTAAATATTTGTATAGTTTCTTTTAGCATTAGAGAATTTTATTTATTTTTTATTTTTTTGAAACCCGGAGTTTATTCCAAGAAATACTGTAGACAATGTTGTTTTAGTGGTCATCATTTTGTGACTGATTCATTGTGCCTGCCAGACTTGTACCAATTGAAAGTCAGGGTATCATTTGGGTTCTGATTATAAATTAATGCGCCCTTGTTTTTGTTTTTTTGTTGAGCAGTCTAGTAAGAGCAACTACAATTCCAGCCGAAGCCACCAATCCCACAAAAGCGACGACGATTCCGACGATTCCGACGGCGAGTCGAAGGAAGAGGCGGACTTAAAACCTGCCGGGAGCGGGAGCRCAATTGCAAGTCCAATTCCGACTCCAATTCCAATGAAGAGCGGCATCCAATCATGTAGTAGTCCCGGAAGTAGTGAAATGGACCATGGGAGCGATGACGATTTGCCACACGACGTACATATTAAGAATGCCGAGGGAGTTGGGAACCGGGCTATGCATTCAAGTTTGTCGAAAGCGAACCCGAAAGAATATTCTGGTCCAAGGTCCGTACGTAAATCTTGCAAAATTGTCTGAACTGGAAAACAATTGAACACCAATTTAGACTGGAATTAAAGTGGCACAATTCTGGACCCAAAAATTGGGAAGGTCTGAAATCGAGGGCATGTAGGTATTGCATGACGTTAAATCCCCCATTCGGAAGTGGATTCACCGGAGGTAAAAGTTAAAAAAAAGCCCCCTATTTTGAGCCGTGTCTAGGGTATGGTTTCGACCTCTCCTAGCTAATTTGGGGTCGCTGATTGCAAATATGAATTCAGAATTTGTTAAAAATAAAATTATGTGAAAAATAAAAAATTCCAGCGTTTTTAGCAAGGGTAATTCCTCCCAGCTGGGCCCACTTTGAATGGAGGATTTAACGTCTTCCATAGGTATGTTTGGTGCAACCCTAGCTAGTCCCGGGGAGGGCCTGCGTGATTCAGACCAGTGACTAGCCGGCACTTCTAACAGACGAAACTTAWTGTCAAATGTCAAGTCTCTCCCGCATTGAGGTTACACTGATATGACTTTTTAGTTACTTACTAGTTACTACCCGCTGTTTCTGAAGTGTCCAGTATTGGGTAGCCACACTAGGACCATGCTAGTATGTACTTTTTTTGTTTCTTTTGAGATGCACATTCAGATAGGGGCCCAACGTAAGAAAATTGATGTTCTTTACCCACAACCTCAATTGTCAATTGTGTTAAATTGGATATATTCCATTACCTCTCCTAGTTTGTAGCCTGAAATTAGACCTATGTGATGATGCCATGTTGCCATTTGGGGTTGTGCAAATATCGTCAATTTAACAAAATTGACGTTCTAAGCAAATCCGTAAGAAAAATCCAAAATGAATATTGGACAATGTTCATTCATTTTTTGTATTTGTATACCAATTCCATTCCTAGTCAGTGTATCCTATTGTTTCATCACTTAACCTTGACTCACAAATTCTTCCCAAATTCCATGGATGGACATTGAATTTCCTGACTCCCATTGAAATGGCTGCAATTGAATGCTCAATCAGAGCATTCTCGTGGAAGCAGAAGCAAGAGCGGACCACTGGAAACATCCAAGAATTCTCATTACGAGAACGAGAACAACCGATGAATGCACATGCTCGGCCGCAGTCCGACCAAGGCAAAGAAGCGGAAGAGGAACTGGGATTGGGTGACTGGGACAGCAACGAGGAAACCGTTCCCTCGAGGGGAAAACAAAGCCGGTGAGACTCGTTCAATAGCATCAATTTCAATTTTGTTAAAATGGCTGTATTCCATGACTTTGGTGCCAGTTTAGGTTGGGTGTCTTGAAAACACACAAAAATGTATACTTGTCCTAGTATGGGGCCTGAAATTACATCTTTGTGAAGATATGTGTCACAATTTCAAGCTTGTGGAAAATCATCAATTTAATGAAATTATTGAAAGATGGTTGGAAACCAAAACTCATGGTCATAAATTAGTCCTAGCTTCTTTGTTGGTAACGGGTGGCTCCACCTTATGTCATATAGTGTGGGGCTATTTTTTGAGTGGATAGTGAGGGACTGGTGCATTTCAAATAATGCACCCTCCACATTTCAAATAATTCACTCAAAAGACCCCATTAACTTTTTTTATATGATTTATTAGCCTCCTTCTCCTCTCATCTTATAATCTGACTTGTTTGGATGTGAGTTGCAAACAATGTGGGATATGTCCATATCTTGTATTCCGTATCTATATTGTACCGTATCTATATCCATATCCCATATATTGTATATGTATATGTATTGTATCATATATGGTATGTCATATTTGTACCGTATTTGTATTTTTGATTTGATGCCTCTCATTTTTTTTCTTTTGAGGGGGTGTAATTTTCAAGAATGGCAAGTTCGCATCTTTTCAGTGGATAGTCTCCTTCATGTGAATGTGAAGATGGTAGGAAAAGAATTCCTATCATCTACAATGTATACAAAAAAGAATTTTTTTTTTCTAAACAATTAACTTAGCATTGGTTCAGTTCACTCCTGATTGAAGGTACACATGATGTTGGATGATCTTAACAGCAAGGGGTCAGGACCAACAGACGAGGGGACGACAGTGGAAAACGATGAGACTGATGCCACTGATGGGAGTGAAGGGAGTGATGGGAGCGATGCAAGCGATGGAAGCGATGGCAGTGATGTGGAAGAAAACAAAATTTTCAAGGAGTTGACATCTGAGATAGAYGAGATTATCAGTTTATGACGAGGCTCGCACATTGTGTGCCAAACTTCTTAAATATTTCAAACTGTCAATTTTGTAAAATCATCTCGTCCTTTTCTGGTAACAATTGAAAACTAGCTGAGTCGCTTAGTAAAATTGAACAAGGTTGAATTAATGAGATAGAAAGTAATCCTCCACTTTGATTGATTGATGCAAAATTGATTGATTGATTCTATTTGTGTTTCACCTTTGTTTACTTACATTTTTACATAACAGTAGTTGAAGTACAAAAGAATTGAGTGATAACTTAACATGGTTCCCAAGTGGTTTGATATTGAGATAAGAAGGTGGATTGGACATTTCTTACTTCAAAAGGTGACATATATAAAATAGATTTATTTGAAGTTTGTCTTGTTGTCTCACTTCTACTTGCAAATGATGTTGATTTAAATGTCAAATCACAATGTATGCTATACTTCACTATTGATGTATACTCTAATAATCTACTTAATCACAAACGCAGTTATATATTCGTAGGAGTCATAGTTATTTCCAAAACTGAAAACTAGCTAAGTAGCTTATTAAAATTGAACAAGGTTGAATTAATGAGATAGAAAGTAATCGTCCACTTTGATTGATTGATGCAAAATTGATTGATTGATTCTATTTGTGTTTCACCCTTGTTTACTTACATTTTTACATAACAGTAGTTGAAGTACGAAAGAATCGAGTGCTAACTTAACATGGTTCCCATATGGTTTGATGTTGAGATAACAAGGTGGATTGGACATTTCTTTCTTCAAGAGGCGACATATATAAAATAGATTTATTTGAAGTTTGTCTTATTGTCTCACTTCTAGTTGCAAATGATGTTGATTTAAATGTCAAATCACAATGTATGATATACTTCACTGTTGATGTATACTCTAAAAATCTACTTAATCACAAATGCAGTTATATATTCATAGTGAGTCATAGTTATTTTCAAAATGAAGTCATATTCATATGAGTCATAATTATTTCCAAGATGAAGTCATATACTTCATATGAGTCATAATTATTTTCAAGTTATTAATGCTAACCATTTGAAATGACCTTGACATATTTCTCATTCAACATATATAATCCTAAAATAAAGACCATAAAGTGGAGATTGGCATTTACTGCCACTTTTTGGTACATTGTGATACCAATGTACCAAAAAGTTTCATATTGGATTGTTTTTCATAAACCCTCTAATTCATTTTATTCGGGGTGGAGAGGTGGGGTATAAAAAATAATTTCATCTGAAAATAACCTAAAAATCCCAATACCCCCTCAAACTAATATTTTTCAAAACGAACTTGTTTGAAAATCGATATGGGTTAATTGGTTTTCATATTCATTTCTGTATCCGTGTATACATATGTCTGTGTGTGTATACATACATATATATATATATATATATATTCATGGAAAGAAAAACAGGTAAGAATGCAGAATCGGGGAAAATCCCGGCAGTGTATACAGGCACCCACATGGAGGACGTTTCTACTAATGACATTCTCCAGCAGAAGTTCGCAATTCTACATAAGTCCCGAAAAACAGAACCTAAAACACAAACACACGAAAGAAAGAAAGAAAGAAAGAAAGCGCGCAAAGGCACAGCACCTGCGATCATTTGCTGGTCGACCGTGAGATGCGCTCCAGGAGCTTCCCTCAACAACGCCTCCATCTGTCCTCTGGCGGTGAACAAAACGGCATTAAACACCGCCACGGTCGCCAACGGGGCGCCCATCCCTTTGTACAACCCTTTCGGCCCCTCCGCCGCGAGCGTCTGCTTCACGGCGTCCACGGCGCCMTTGAACTTGGGCGGTTGGCCAGGTAAGGGCGCCGGCTGCGACTGCAGCTTCACTTTGATCGTGTCAAACGGGTGGCCTACAAGCAGTTGCGCCACGCCGGCGAACGTCCCCGCCGTCAAATCCTTCACCACCGCCTCCGACATCGTGCACGCCCTCGCTCAATTCTCAACCAAGCTCCCTTCTCCACCAAATCTCCGCCAAATCTCCACCCAAAGATCCGAAATCGGTCGGCAGACTCTTCGTCAATGAGGCGAGGRTGCTGTCAAAGCACAATGTGAGAGGAGATGGCTGCGTAGATTGTGGAAATGCGAGGGAAATTTGCAAGATTCGAATGTGAAAAAAGACTCTCTCAGTTGCAAGTTCGCCGCCCACTTCAGTCAACTTCTGATAATAATGAGAAGGCAGTGGYGGAGGAGATGGGTTGCACAAAGATGGAAAAGGAGTGACCGAGAAAATGCGAAATGGCCGCGGTCGCCACGAGGGGCGATGGAGGACAGCCAGAAACTGACAGAGGAATCAGCTTCACTCAAAAGCTTGGCTCGCGACGACGGAGGCATGAGCTTCACAAATCATCATCTTCATCCCCTTCTCTCCACGGTCGGTTTCCATTCGGTAAGGACGGAAAGCACATTTAGTATTCCCAAAATCAAGAAGAAAAAAAAAGAAAAAAGAAAAAATACTATGGGAACTACACCTAAAATCACCACCTTCTTAACATCAACATGAATAAATTCTTGCCTAAAAAGTACTTCCACTGAGTTAAGGTGAATGACCCTTAAACATTAAGCGCTCCAACGTCCATATTTTGAACAATGAATGGAAGGCTTGCAGGCGCTATTTAGTCCAACTAACTTCTCATTCATCCAATGTAATATTTGAATTTAAACTTCCTTGATGAACAATTTCAAGAAATTGCAATATTGTTGTACAAGGATATAAACATAAATATGCAAAAAAAATAAAAAAGATTTGAAGCATTTAGGGGCTAAACCACCACTTTTTACTTCAATGCCTAAGCACTATTATTAGATTGGTCAAATTTCATATTTTCTTTTGGGCATTTGAAAGAAAGTTCCAATGCACCAAAGAACGTGACATTTGGAAGAACGTGACATTTGGATAATTTATGAAAAGGTTATTATGGAACAAAGTTTTATTTTGAGACAATTTTTTTGACATAGGTACATAATTGATTTTGGAGATGTACATAGTAAAAATGGCACTAGGGTCAATGGCGCATTTTGGGGTGTCCACATTATTTCTAAAATTACAATGTTGATTTTAGAAACACTTGTTTTTGGCACTTCAAAGATTCATAGTTTATTTGAAAGAACTTTCCAAAAAAGCATTCTAAGATAATTTAGAATTTCCTCTCTTGAATACTAATAAGTCTCCACAAAAAAATTTGGTTTAAATTTTAATATAATCATGTTGAATTGCTTATTCTATCACTTSTATACTTACTTAATGTATCAAACTCCTACATTCAAGGCTCATTTAGGGTCATCTTAATATAMAATTGCAATATATTATACTCRARGATAAACACTAGCATGTCATGTTGAAAAATTAKTTTTTTCTCAAAAAATAAGGTTCAATTTATGCTTAAATAGACAGATCAATATGATGTGTTTTCTCCCTATTCATTTTTWTTTATAATAAATTGTTCTAGTGGATTCTGGTATCTATTTTGTTTTTAAACTTATGTTATTCCTAACCATTGGGCGCAATTGTGTTTGTTTTGGATTTATTGGAACTAAATTGAAGGGTACAAAGCTTTGTAATTACAAAATTAAAGTAGGTTACTTTGAAACCAATTGGGGACCCAATTTTGTCAAAATTTATTTGTTGCATTCATTTTAGAACATTAATCTAGGATTGCCATAAATGTCTTATTGGACTACCTTATAATAAGAGATTTTGAATGGTTTAAAATTAGCAATACACAATGCTCTACTACTTTGACAAATTGGTTCATGGTTGGTATTACAACAATGAAACTTACATGTGAGGAAGTTTCAATAGCATCATACTTCAATGTGAGACACTACTACAAAAGCAAAGTCTCTTGTAGAATAGTTTGTTGTTTACCTTGCCCATATTGCATTAGATTTAGATGGCTYTTAYTAAACAAATAATTATTTAAAGCTCAAACCAAGGATCTTTCTTAGAAAATATAGATGACATAATCAATCTTGTCTTATTTTTCTTTACTAACTTATATAACAAAACAAACACAAATAATTATTTGACATTTTGTTGTGTACGGATGATGAATGTTTTAAAAATGCAAGTGTCATTGAAATAATATTTCTTGTAGAAGCTTTAAAAAAATTGTACAAAATAGTAAAGAAGAAAGAATGTTCATCATTGATTAATGACATAGATGATTTGGAGAAGCTACAATTACTTACTATGATATTGAACATTTAAAATATTTATTATCTTTATAACAAACCCTTAGGTATTGAGGTTCAAAGATGAGGCTCAATTTTTAGAAAGGTAATTATTTTGGTTAGTTATTTTGTCCTAAACTAGAGTACTACTTGAATTTTGTTTTTCTTCCCTTCATATACCGTATAGCAAACACAAATAAGTATYAAAATTTTCAAATTGAGTTTCATTCTRCAAATTCTCTTCTTTGATTTATTCATTACCTTGCCATTTGTATCATTTTATTTTCTAAAGCAAGATTTGTCGAGGCCCCTATAGGATYTATTTTGGCCATCCRAARTTATTTCTAGATATTGTGATCTCTATTCAAATTCTTTAGGATGCACTYCCAATAAAAGGACTYTTGAATTTGAATTCTACACCATGCATTTAAAAATTGTTTTATTTGTCATTCCATTTTGCTTGTGMACTGAAAATGCCCTTTTTAAGATATTGYTGTAGGATTTCTAGCATGTGAGCCTAGGATCTTGARCCTAAGAGCCTAGGAGCCTATGTTATAGGTATCTTCCATGGTTATAGGATATCTATATTATAGGATACTATATAYGTTGTAGATGTTTATGTTATAGATACMTATGTTATAAGCATCTTTCATGGGATTGGTTATACTTAGGATACATATGATATCAGTATGAATGCTACATGCACCTTCCATGATTRTAGAGTAYCTAATTACACCTAGATTTAAGACTTGTAGGCTCGCATTTTTAGGCACACATGCTAGATTAATTGGGTAGTGTTGTTTTCCATAAGGAGTTCTTATCATTAGATGCTTAAAAATTAGTCAAAAGAAGATACAAATTTTTAAGCATCACATTGACTAATGAAGTTGGTCAAGTTCATACACGAAATTTTCCTAAGTGCAAGAATTGGGACAARTTCTCTTTTCATATTTCTATCCATTAGGTACTTATCATCCAAATTGAACTTCATTATTGGACTATCAGTTGCCCCTTCCAATGTTTGTCAGACAAACTAATAATACTATGCTGTTGGTCATTGGGTCTCTCTTTTTCCAAATAAAAATCATTTAAAAAATAATTACGGCTTTTTAAAAGTTTATTCCAGTTCTGGAGATACCGCCATCAGGGGGACTGAACGGTCAGGACTTCGGATCTTGTTGCTCTATTTGAACTTTTACTTTTTCAACCTAGCAAGATGATCTGGCAAGTTGACCTGACAAAGCTATTTACATCCATGGAAATGGATGAAACTTGGAATGTATGGATGAGGTTTCATTTATTCATCCAAAATCATGTACACTCATCCAAAATAGAGCGATATTTTCTCAAAAGGTGGTGGCAAATAACAGATTTCATGCACTAAAAAGCAAAAATATTTTTCCAACATTCCTTGTAAAATTTTTTTTATTGCTTTTGAGCTAAATTTTGCTAAACAAAAACACATTGTTTGGGACCTGCCTTGCTAATTTGCCTCTTTTTTTAAGAAGGAAACGTTTTTTTTTTAAATTTATTGAAGGGCACCATTCGCATTGTCTCCTTATCAAAAATCACATGGATTATTTCTTCTAGGATCAAATTCTCGCCAAGCACTTTCCTTCAACTTTTAATTTACAAAGGTTACAATCCTCTTCTTTCAAAGATGTGTTGGTTTGAAACTAAATTTTAAATATAATTACATCGAGCAACTTGAAAAATAGAGGTGGTGTTGGCCACCACGAACAATCCTAAAGCAATAAGTGCCCTTGCCATGTTTAAGCACTTCAACACTCCAAGCCCCTCAACATCCAATCCTCAAGCGATACATGTCTTGTTCGAGAACATACGGCCTCACTCCAAGTTTTAGCTTTCAATTTTGAAATGGCAAGTGGCTAAAATCTAACAATTTCAAAAACTTAGCAGCTATACATCCACCTTTTATTTTTGCACAACCGGTTGCCACTCCTACTAAATATTTGTTCAATTTTGAATCCTCCATTTTTTACAATGCAACCAATTATTTTCCCAAAGGCACCAACTGATAATGAACTAACCCACAGTTCTCCACAAACTTTACTAGGAGGTCTTAAAACATACTTGTCTCTAAAAGTCTATAGGCCTTTAGTTAAGGGTACATTTTTCTTTCCTCTATGCACCATCTATGTACAATTAGGGTACATTGTAAGAGGTGAACACTTATAGTGACCATTGTCTAACAACTTCAAAAATTTGTAACTAATTTTATGAGCATTCAAAAAATATGAGATGACTTGAGACTATTTTAAAGAGTTTGGCTTCCTCCAAATGTGATCAATTTTTAAATAGGAGCATTATGGACCTCGTACCTTAAAAAATTGACTCTAGACAAACCACCAATTGAGAAAAATTGTCACAAGTCAATTGTTTCTCAAAAGGTCCATAACCTTAAAAATGTCCAAATAAGTGTTCAATCATAGATTTTATTATTTATAAGCTTTTGGAAGATCTGATTAGAAKTCAATTACAACTCTTTTAGTATGTGTTTTTTGGAAATTATATGAATAATTTCTCAATTTTTAATAGTTTTCAAAATTAGGTTTTAGGCTCTTTTGAACTAAACATTTTAGGCCAAATAATTGTAGGTTGTTTGGTGGAGCTAATTGAACAATGAATCTTTGCAAGTGAAAGAATTTTTTGTAAATCATGCCTAGAAATTATAGAATTTTTGCAAAGCAAGTCTTTAAAATCTATACCTTATAAATGTTAAATTGAAGAGATTGATCTTTTGTTTAAGATTCATCATTAATTTATTATCATAAGTTACACTTTATAATACATCTTCAAAATTTTGGAAATTTGAACTACCCCTTTGTCGATCGAGATTAAATATCACAATTTTTAAAATTATACTATAAAGCCAACTCAAGAGTCTTGGTGTGCTTTGGAGGATTAATTCTTGTACTTAAGATCTCAACATGAATTTCAACGATTGAAATGGGATATAAAAGACGATGAATTTTGCATGCAAAAAATTATTACTAGAGGTTGACATCCAATTCCAAATTTGGAGGGCTAAACAATATGGAGCAAGAACAAAAAAGTATGGATGGATTTCTGATTCAACTCCTAAAAGACTGCACTGTTTTTGCCCAAAACTGCTTCAAAGTTTTTAGAGTGAAGATCCCACTAATTGCAAGTTCAATGTGCCAATACTTCAAAAAGTAGGATCTTCTAGTTCTTTCCAAAGTTGAAGGTTTGTTTTTCAAACTTTTTAGCAAAACACACATATGCCTTTACAATCATTGAAGGGATTACTTAATATGTTGAAAATTGGTTTGGAAAAATAAGAAAAAAAAATTAATCAATTTTTTTTAATATTCATCTCTTAAAATATGATAAAATGGAAGGTGGTACAAATGAAAGAAAAAACTAAATTGATAATAACATTTATGAGGATTTTGTGGATTATAAATTCCAAAAATGAAGATGTTTCCAGTAAGCACATATAAATTTTTTGTTTTTATTTGGAAACTTTTGAAATCAAATTTAGGATACGACTTTGCATAGTGAAGTTTTTCGTAAATTTCATCTTATTATTTGGTATTGAGCGGTTCAAATGAATTTGTGTACTTATCAATCAAAAAATTAAACTGAAATAAATTAAAATATATTAAAAATATTTTTAGTTTCCCGGTTTGAGATTGAGATTGAAAAAAACTTGTAACAATTGCAATAGTTATTAGAATGACATGGAATAGAGCTTAACTTGTTAGTAGATTACGATGATTACTACAACACCTATCCTAATGATTTTATACAAACATACAAATCATGAAGTTAGTAGAAATTGTTTCAATTCTCAAAAAATCCAAAGTAATCTCTTTTAATTAGTCCTTTTAATTAGAGGTCAACAATTTTCTGAAATCAATAATGACACTCTTGAAAGGACAAAACTGGTGACCATATTGTCAATGGTAACTTCGAACAGGATACCGGCAGTGATTGTGCATGTATAGTATAGTGACACAATGAGTAAATTAATTAATTAATTAATTTTTAATTCAATACCCCCTTTACCCCTCCCAAAAAATTTTAATTAAATTTTAAAATATTTTTGGGAGGGGGGAAGGGGTGTTGAATTAAAAAAATTAAATTTGAATTTTTTAATTTAGACCCCCCTCCCTCCCCTCTTGTAATTTTGGGAGGGGAAAGGACTCCAAACAATATGGGACAAACATTTAGTATTCGGTCGTATTTGTATTCAGTTGTATATATATTCAGTAGTATTTGTATTTGTATTCAATAGTATTTGTATTTGTATTCAGTAGTATTCATATTTGTATTCAGTAGTATTCATATTTGTATTCAATAGTATTCATATTTGTATTCAATAGTATTCGTATTTGTATTCAATAGTATTTGTATTTGTATTTAGTAGTAATTATATGTGTACCCATATTTGATCCAACGGCTATAAGTATTTCTTTGAGGGGGGGGGGGGGGGATTTTCCCCCCAAATCGAACGACTGGCAACTTTTGGGCGGGGGGAGAGATTTGAGGGCCTGTGTGTGTGTGGCAGGACCATCACCCTAGATAGTCAATGCTAACTTCAAACATTTGGTTAATTTTGCAACTAAATTTGATTTTTTCAAAATTACATGTCCCGTGACGCGTCCTTTAAATGCAACACAATCTCAAATTTTTCTATAAATATATAGACTTCTCTTGATTTTTTGAGGAAAAATTAAAAGAATTATATCTAATACTACATTAATACTAAATAAGTTTTTAAAAACATTAAAAATGTCAACATTAGTGTATATTATAATATAGAACATCATGGTATAAATTAAATTACAATTTCATTATATTATTAGAATCCTTATAGATTGTGGTAATAGATTTTGAATTGAATTGAATTTTTTAGAATATCAAATCCAAGTAGAAACTACACAAATTAAACTTTGTTTCATTAGTTGGAATTCAAATCAAGAAAAATTGTCAAATAAACTAAAAATGCATCTTTTGTGTAGAAGATATAACAATCATTTTCTTTTGTAGAAGGTTTGCAATCCTTTTGGAAGAGTCTTTCTACAAATAAGTGCTATATATACAAACAAGAACCTATCTTCAAAAAATTGGATGAAAAAAATCCGTTGTTAGCATGAGCTAACAATGTTTGATCATTCATCAAACATTTTTTTGCTCGGGTGGTTGTGAGCCCCATTTTTGTCACCTGAGACTCATGCTTTATTTTTTTGCGATTTTTGCAAAATAAAGTTATTGAAAACAAACAAAAAGCCTTCAAAAGCTTGTTTAATCAAAATAGAGATGTAATATACCCATATAGCACTTTGGCATTATTTAAGTGTTTTTCCCACTTAGATTTGAATTTTGCATGTTAATAGGTTTAAAACCATCAAAATACAATAAATGTTTCTCTCTTGTAGAAATACCCCCAATAGCCCTATATACATTGCATGTAACCGAGATTGGCTAAAATTGGTCCGAGAGAATCTGGTGCTAACCCAATTTCATGGATAGCTTTTAAGATTCCTGATGATTCCTATTTTTTTGTAGAAACCCCAATTATTAGCTTGCAGGTTGGATAAACTCGTGGCATAATGATGGTAGACATTTTATAGCCAAAAGACGGTGTTCTGAAGATTTACCATAGGTTAGAAACTCACCGGCAAAATCGATTTGCCCAAATTCCTTTTCGTTTGAAAAATTCTCTATGACCAAGTAATTAAAGTTTGTGGCTGCATTTTACTCTCTTTTGATGAGTATGTGGAGTCCAGTGATGGTCTTATATATCTTTTTTAAGATTTCATTGGAGGTCTCTCCAAAAATTTAGAACTTTTTGATATCTAGAAGATATTTTCCCGGACGGTCAACCATTGTAACTTTCAATGGTAAATTTGTGAAAATTCACCAAAGTGCAATAAAATCTCACTAAAAATTAGGATAGCTTTTCTTATGTCAATAAAAGGCTCCAACAAGTTTCAAGATATTTTGATAGCAAGAAGTTAAAAGTCAAAAATTTGAATGAAAATCTTAATTATTAAGATTACCAAACAAAATGAGAGAAGGTGAGCACTATTGGAAATATATAGAAGGGTGCTTACTTTTCTCTCATTCCACCTCTTTTTCTTTTCTTGTTGTGTGGTGCTAAGTTTTTGGTACTCTAAGTTTGGGCTATTTTTTGTGTCTTTGATCCACGTTTTTTAGTCTTGTTGTTGAGTCTTTTGGAATAACTTTGGGTTGAAACCAAAGCTCTTATGGTCCACGTTTTGGGTCTTGTTAATGTGTCTTTTGGATAAAATTTGGGTTGGAACTAAAGATTTCAAGTCTCCTGTTTTCCTAGATCCTGTTGGGATAGTGAAGCTTTGAGTTTGGTACTTTTAAAATTGATAAAAAATTAAATTTTTTCAAAAATACAACAAAAGTTTGACTTTGTGTCTAAATTCTTTTGTGTCATATTAAAGTTGAACAAGAGTTGTTTTTCAAGTTAACGTTGATATTTTTGCAGCATTACAAACTTGAAGCTTATTAGGAATATAAGTTCCTAAAAAACGTTACGACGGTAATTTTACAAATTATTAGAAAAAATTATCAAGATAGTTTTAAAAATTTTCAAGAAAAATTATTGTAACTTCAATAATTAAAGTTAGTTAGAKCAATTTCACTTAGTTTGACTAGATTTTATTGATCAATTTCACATTTTTTGCATAGTTGGAAAATTAAACAAGATCCATTGCTTGGAAGGCACAATGGACCAACGCTAAATGCTCTTTTAGCTGAAATTAATTTTTTAAACTGAGAACCGGGTTGTGCAAGAACGGTGGAAAAATAAGCGCTCACCGTGGCACTCTAAAATCTCACCTCCAAATTGATTAATGTAAAAATAAAACCTCTTTAATTTGTAAGAAATGTCATTTTGAGCTATAAAAATAACAAAATGTTCTATTTTCAAGGGGATTTAATTGARATAATAAAATAAAATTGAAAAATTTACTTTTATCGTCCTAAAATGATCTTTGGTGGTTAAAAATTGATCATTTATGTTGTTGAAGATTTGGTGAATGGACAACAACTTCCTTCAAATATTTAGAAACAATTTGAAAGAACGTTATTTTTGGCTTCATGACTCTAGACAAGCACCTCCTAAAGTCCAAACACTTTATATTAATATTTTATTTGATCCACTAGCGGTTGGCGCTTGCTATGCTGTGCATTCATCATTAGAATTTCATAAGAATTTCTATGTATTAGATAGAATGTAGAACGAAAATAACAATAAATCTTCAAATAAAAATGACTAAAATCTTTGTATAATTTTTTTTATAAGCAAGCATATATTGAAATGTACAACAGAAATTTATTGAATGATGAATGAAACATATGCAACGGTGAATATTATAAAAGATACACATACATCAAAATGCATTAGAAATTTGACTCCATTGTTTCAAAAAATAACAACCCAAATTGAAGAATTGAAAAGAAGAACTTATAAATCTCAAAAACTTTGTCAACAGTTTAATTGTTGTGGAATCCAAAATTGCTTCAATTGAAAAAAATTCTCAAAATAATTTGGTAGTAGCAATAGAAAATTAAAATCATGAAAGCTCATAACTCACAAAATCACAAAATCATAAAAGTGCAAAGAAGTGTAAAGTCAAGAGAAGCAACGGATTTGCTACCTCTATAATATCATCTTGTGGATCGTCTTTAATATCACCTTTATTGCAACAACTACATTATTTCTATAATATCACCTTTTGTGAAAAATGATATTACAAAAGTGATTGCAAATTGCTACTCTATTTCTATAATATCACATTGTGTGAAAATACAATTTCTATGTATGCATCATTGAAAATATTCTTACAAAATATTTAATATAATTATTTTAAAGACTTATTGAAATCATTATCATGCATTTTATTAAAATATATCAAAATTTTACTATTATGTGATACAATGAATGCGTTACATAGCAAGCACAAGCCCCAAGTATTAATGGTGCATTTGTAATATTACAGAGGGAGTTATCATTTTAGTAGTATGATTGGTCTAGCTTTGGCTTTGTAGAGGCCACATTTTTTCTAATGCATACAATATCTTTATTGTAGGTATATGCCATTGCAAACTAAATCACAAAATTTGTGAGTTCACATATACAAAATCGGGGATCCAACAAATTAGGCCATGATGCATACCACTTTCTTTTCCAAAATTATATCACTTTTCAGACAAATCAATGTAGACAAGACTCTATACCAAGCTATAGGCTTTAGTATTTAAAAAAAATCAATTTGGAGTAGTAGCCAATTATTTCTTCAACATTCATGTGATACTTGGATGATACTTGGTGATATGTATCTATCAAACCTAGGTGATACCTAGGTAAAATTTGGCTATTGGTCTAAAATCAAAACAATAATATGGCAATGCCGAATGAAAAACATGAAAATTTCTCTTACTAAAAATGACCAATTCACAAGTGTCTTTTGGTTGTTTCTAAATGGCAAAAAAATGTGCATAAAAAACGCACTCACTTACAGGCTATTTAAAATCCTTGAAGGTGAGTTCGAGGAAATAGAGGTTTATTGGGATAAACAATATCATCCCGCAAACTGTCATCATCTTCCACCAGATCCTCTGGCAAAAGTCCAAACTCTTGTTCAGAAATGGGTAATTGGTTGTCTTCCCATTTGCGTAGTTGTAACAAAGTGGGATGAACCGCTTTGGGCTTCTCTGCCACCTGCACACCAATTGATCCACAACAAAAATTTAATGATGAGCTTGCTAGAAAATACAAAACCATTAGAGTGCCCTAATCTAATCTCCAAGTATTGACTCTAGGGTCATTGCAAGAAAGGCCTGCTGTTTTTTGGACACTTTGCTACAATACTCATGATTTTTTGGGAGTACTTTAAAATTAGAAAAACAATTTTAAAAAAATATGAAAAATATGCTTAATGTATATACGTTTAGGAAGAAGGTACCCTAGGAAGGAAAAGCATAGAAAAAATTTCTAACTAGGTGAATTAGAAAAGTGCAAAATCTCATGAAAATAGGTACTTTGACATTTTAATTTGTAAAAAATAGGAAAATGATTTTTTTCAAAAATTAAAAATCGGCCATTTGGGAAGAGTTGATGGTGATGAGATTTCACCAAAAAAATGGTCTTAAAACCATCATCGATGTTTTGAAATTGCGCGCACTGGGAGTGTTGTTTGCACTCATGTGGAGGACATAAAATAATAAATTTTTAGATTTCCTTTGGTAGGTCTATGCTTCTCTACTATGTTAATAGACCACAAAAATTTCAGCTCCAAATCATTAAATTTAGTGACTCAAAACGTAGTGAAAACCTCTAAACCTCGAAGTGTGACAAATTAACAAAAATGATTTTTAAATATAAATTTATTTTTTAAATTCTTTGAAAAATAGAATATATTATTATCATCAAGCTAGGCATCTCCAATAAAAACTTCAAGTTTAGGGGATTTATGCTTCAAAAGTTATTGAAGATTACAAGAGAGCAACACTATTTGTGACTGAGAATAGGACAGGCCTTTCTTGCAATGACCCTCTAATACTAATAATCAGCTCTTGCACTTTGTTGTATTTGTTTAATTATCAAGCGTTATCAAAGGACGTAGCTAAATGTCTAAAGCAACCAATCCTTGAATGAAACTTGGGGTTGTTTTCTCTATTTTTTTCATTCAGTATTGGTATACACCCCTCCCACTTCAAATGCTGCTTAAGAATTCATTTACAATGAAGTGAAATAAATTGGGGCTCAATAGAATTGACCCTTGTACTGATGCAAAATAGCCTCAAGAGGTTTGATTCTTGTGTACAAGAAAAATCTTTCTATAATTTAAATCTCAATTTTCCATATGTTCAAATGTTACAAGTAGTTAGTACTAAGTGCCACTAATAGTTAGTATTTCTTTTTATAAAACATTGTTTGCGGTGGCAAAAATTGGAGGTAAACTAGTGGCATTTGTCGTCCCTTCTTTAGAATTGAAAATCATTGTTAGGATATCATTGTTTGAATGTTCAACAATTTTTTTTTTGTAATTAGTAAAGAAATATGAATGACTAATATATCTTGAAGAGAACGTTTACAAAAAGATCAATCAACTTGAGCACAATGCTTGAAGTTGTAAATTGAATGGACATTGGTTTGTCTTGTTTATTTTGTCCTTTTGTAATAGGTTAAGAAATTCATTCATAGTAAAATATTGGACTTCACCAAATTTTAACTCTTGTGACCAAATTAATCTCTCCATAATTCTAACATCCCCCAAATCCCATTCCTACACATGTTCAAATGTCACAAGTGATTGGTATTAAGGGTCAGAGGTAGTTAGTTTCTTTTAATGAACATTGTCAGTAGTTAATATCCTTTAATAAACATTGTCAGTAGTTAATATTCTTAAATAAACATTGTTAGTAGTCTATGGTAGAAATTAGAGAAAGTAGTGGCAATGGTAGGCATTGTCCCTTCTTTAGAATTGAAAATCAGAGTTATGGTATTGTTGTTTGAACATCAAATTTCATTTTTGTAATTAATAGAATGTTGAATGGCTATTAGAGCTTTGAAGAAAAACGTTATATCAATCAACTTGAGTACAATACCTCAAGTGGTAATAGAAAATAATAAGTAAATTGAATGGACATGGGATTGTCTTGTCTATAATTTTGTCCCTTCAGTAACAATCAACACCCTCTCACTTCAACTCCAAATCATGGCTTATAAAATTGAACTTCATTCATAGTGAAATAAATTGAACTTTAATAGATTTGACTCTTGTACCCAAAGTGACCTCAATAGATTTGACTCTTGCACCCAAAGTAATGTCTCCATAATTCTAACATCTTGCCAAATTCCAATCCTATATATCTTCAAATGTCACCAATTCTTAGTAGGTTTCACCAACAAATAGTACTCCCTTAGTTCCACTAAAAAATATTTCTACAAATCAATTTAGGGTTTGTACCTGCTACTAAAAAGTTTCCATTTATCAATTTTGATTGTTGATCATTGAGAAAGCAATGTGAAACGAAGAGTGGAGTGGATAAGCATGTGATTTTAATTCTAAATAGCTTGCTCAATCAGGTCAAAATCAATAAATGGAATGGTTTAGGGTTTAATATACCTAAACTCATTAGCATGTTTTTTTTAATGGGAATGAGGGAGTATCCTTTAACTCTTGAGCACCTTAGCGCCTCAAATATGGCCTCCCAAAATTGAAAGATTGCCATGTTTGATTGTTATAATCATTTCAATATAATGGTATGGTCAAATCATTTGTCTATTTCTCTATAGCTCTCGTCCTATCTCCACTACTTATCGGTACGGTCAATTTTTGTGGATCTTGTTTTGGGTGACAATTTGATTGGAATGAATTAAAAAGGGTTTAGATTTTGCTAATCATGCCCTGGGCACTCACGGATTTATATACATTGTTCAAAGTGGCAAAAATTGGAAAAATAATAAGTGATAGTCATCCTCCTATTAGAGGAAATTTGGACTCTCCAGAAGGCCCTCCAGGTTTTGACAAAGCACTCTATATCAAGAGCCCTATTGAGCTAGAAAAAAGACGGAATCTCTGACAAAAATGCAATTCACCTTGTGTGAATATCGTGACTGTCAAGTGACTATTGTGACCAATAAGATGCACTACTCGGAGAAGGCTCTCCCAAGTGAGCTGGTTACTCTCTACTTTTCAAGGAAACCTCGACCTCATGTTTTGACCACATACACAGAAAACAACAACTGTTGCCCCTTCCTCCAATTAACTACTAGTATTTGTCATTCAATGCTGTGACGATTGGGGTACTGACAATGAGTGACAATAGGGGAAAAAAGTTATGTGTGGCCAAAATAAATGTAATTGATGGGCCCCTTATGGCACTTAGCAGCCCTCTGGAGAGTCCGGATTTTCTCTAATGCTTGCCAGAATTGAAAATCAGAGTTATGATATCGTTGATTCAAGGGCAACAATTTTCATTTTTTTTGGTAAACAATAGGGATTGATTGATTGAAGGAAAGTGAGAGCTGAAGAGAATGTTGCCAAAGAGATCAAATCAACTTGAGTACAAGAACCTGACAGACAGACAGAAGTGGAAATACAAAAGTAAGAAGCTGAAATGAATTACAAGCGAGAGCCAGCTTACGTAGAGTTCGGGTCGTTGGAAATCGGCGAGGGTGGGGCAGTCCAGAAACAGCACTTGCAGCCGTTGGGAGTCGTGCAGGCCAGTGAGAGTGGTCAACTGGCTACTCCACACCATGAGGCTTTCCAGCTTCACGCAATTGTCAATCACCAGCTCCTGCAGACTCTGGGCTTCCACCAATGCCTTCTTCAGGGACTTGGAGCGAGCGAGAGACAGCCACTCCAGCGAGTTGCACTGTCGCACACAAAGATTCATAAGATCTCATAAGAATAATTCACATCATGAGCAAACATATACTGTAGTTGCAATAGCTAGAGTTTCACAAACTACTGAACTTAGCGCGCATAGTTTCGATCGAAAACATGTTCTGAAACAGGACGGTTTAAATGAATTCGCAAGATTGTACTGTAAGAAACAAAATTGAAGATGATTCCAGGACAGAAATGACCTGTCGGAAGGACTACAGACTACAGTCGGGAGTGTTCTAGCTCTATTGATCAATGACAGAAYGTAGTTTCCGAAAGATTAGACTGTTGCAGTAAAATTCAGAGATCAGAATGTTGAAAATTTTTCCAGGATTCATGGTAAAAGTTAGCTCTCTTCGGTCATAACGATCGTATAGAGACCTCAAAAGATTATTGATTCTTATTGACGTCCGCATGAATCATGGATTGGAGAAGATCCTTCTTCTTTTTGTGGTGGAAAATGTTATTCAAAACACTCAGAGAAATTTTTCTGAGTTAGTACACATTGTTTTGAAATGTACAGAAAATGCTTTACATATTGTGCAAGTTTCATTGCAACCATGGACAATGAAACCGTGATCAACTACAAGGAATTTTACCATTGGCTGTCAACCTTCTGACCTAGCTGCGAATTTATCGAGGTTGCGGAGTCTGATGATATTGGCCTCAGGGAACATTTTAAAAATACATTGAAACAAGCAAAATGGTTGCATGTGCGCCGGTGACTGAGCAATACCTGTATGAGAACAAATTCAAGCTCATCCATGCATCCGATGTCCAGACGTTTCAATCCGGTCAGAATCTCGTACGGGGATAATACGAACCTCCTCAAGGTATACGCCCCCCGAATACACARAAATTCCTGAAAACCCACAGTCAAGTTCAGAAAGTTCTACTTAGTCAAATCAAAAGAATTGTGCCGCAAGTTCATGCAGCTTTCATTTGAAATCCTGATAATCATGTTAACTTAGTCCTAGCTCAAAGAAAGAACTTCCATTAGTAAGATCAACGTTTGAATKGGCTTTAAAACAGACATTTATATAGTGGTGTTTTCTTTTTTTAGTTTCAAGAATTGAATTCAGGGCAGAATTTTGTCAAGGTCAAAATTTATGTACAGTACATAAAAAAGTACAAAAAGTAAAATACAATGTGAGCCTACCGTAATGGACACTGACCAGGTTGGGTCGTGGGATACTGAAAAGCTCGACCAAGAAGTCCTCCGCYAGAGTCTTGCTCCATATCATATCTAACTGCACACATCGAAATCTATATTGGAGCTGCATCAGTTTAATTTCTGAAATAAAAGATCAGTATAAACTGTCTAATAGTATTTGCTGCGAAACAAAACCTATTTGTACTCGGTTTTCAATACCTCCTGCCTGCCAGTCACTCAGAGAGAATTTTTTTTTTGCAAACCCCGGTATCTACAAAACAGCATGATCCCTGCTAGAAAACTCAATTTTTCTGTTGATTAGGTCGTGTTGATTAGGGTCACTTTTGTGTTGATTTGTCCAGAAATCAACAGAAAAGTGAACCAAATCAACAAAAAAAAGTGAACCAAATGAATGCAACCAAATCAACAAAAGAAACTGAATTAACTAGTAGTGTGATGAGCTGTTCAACTAACCTCTTTGACAGCTGCAAGAAATTCTGCTCGAATTGGGGCAAAAGCTGGACTGTCTGCAGCGCTTGGCATGGATTCATACGGCCGACTCCAAGTTCCGTATTGGATAGTCTGTTGCAACGCACCAGGCGAGCTCAGTTAATTAATTAATTAATTAATTGTGGGGCTAGTATGTAAGCATTCAAGCTGGTTGATGCTCGGGTGGCAGGGCATGTGCACCAAGTGAAGTGAAAAATGCTTACTTAGGTCAAATTCATGTCCATTATCCGTTACATAATGTGCTTAATTAGTCTCAAAGATATTATTCGATCAACAGCTAACCCCACCCCAGCAAAAAATAACAACGCACTGATCCTCGCCTTCATCACTTAAGCTTCAAAAAGAACCAATCCTCTGATATAAAAATGTAATTAAACTGCCATAGTTTACCTTTGCCCAACCTGGGTCAGGTTTCTTTTTCTTTCCCTTGCCTTTCTTTCCTTTGCCTTTCTTTTTGGGACCCATTCTGCTGACAACCTCAGTCTTTGGTTAAGTTGCGCCCTGGCTGCTCATTTCAATCAAGTCTTGTGCACTTGCATTCTCCCCATACACAGTGGACTAACTTCTTAATATTGTAAATTCCAGCTCAGAGAAACTCTCTGTCAGCTCTGCGTAAGGCTTTAGAAGCACCAAAATGGAAGGTAAGCACTGGATCAATCAGATGAAAACCAGACACTGATTGATGCATTCTGATAAAAAAAAAATTGAGACAGCAAAATGCATAATTAGCAGTGAGGAGGAAAAAAACAGTCTTCTTGTTTCCAACTTTACAAAACCCACCTGTAGGACTATTAAATCCAAAACTTTTTCTTAGGCAACTAATCCTTTTTTGCATCGGTAAGTAAAACACAAATTAATGTAAATTCATGAACTTTACATGATAATACAACAGTCACTTAGTACTAACTGAAGGACAACACTTATGAAATCAATAGTGCTACATATTGAAATGACTATACAACAAACGGAGTTTTTTCTTAATAACTAATTAAAAAACGATTGTTTCAGTAATTTTGAACAATATCATGAAATAGAGTAATCTTCATGATTCATTAGCCGAGGTTTCCTTGTGCATGTGTTCCCGAAAGAAGTCTAATTCTAATAAAGCCCTGCTTACAAGCAATGCTGGAACTCTGTTTTGTGAATTTAAGGAATTTAACTCTCCAACCACCACCACTACCACACTCATTAGTATGATCATAACTAAACAAAGAATCCCTCGTTTTACCCACCTCCACTTTCATGACCTAAATGAAGTTTTGTGACTCCAAATAGAAGCATTGGATAGATAGAAATTAAGAAGCTTCTCACACCCATACAATAATCACGCTCTCAAGAGTACATGAAATGGGCACATTTAATGACAATATCAAAAGTCATTGATAGCCACATAATACCACATTTAAAATCCATGCCGACAAATCAATTTATAGCCATACAAGATACAAAATACATAATAAAACAAAGAATGGAAATATCTAATTAAGAAAAATTGACTTCCTATATATACGAGATCAATGAAACTCCAAACACAAGTCACCAAGATCACGTACATGCATTGAATAAACAAGGGATTCCATGAATTCGTTTGTGTGTGTGCGAGGTCAATGCAAAATCAAATGAACTCACCATCATCATGTAATTGTCTTGTAATTGTTGAAGCAAGCACTATGAAGGCATAGGCGAGCAACATATCACCTACTTGGTGAACAAATTGATTGACATMAAAATGCGAAATTCACARAAAGTAGACTCCATTTTTTCCTTCRAACYACTATTTTGAACWCCATTTTTCATGGAAGTGTTCATTTTTGGGGGCRAATTTTGCATTTTGAGCTAGCTTGCTTGACATATTAGAARSAATGATTCAAATCCTTTTGGAAARTAGGGTGYRSATRAAGTAGGAGGTTGGTTTATGSAGACARTCATTGATTMGAGWGGGGKYKGTAATTGAGATTATTTGGAGAGGTGAAGGGAAATGAATGTAGAGCGAGCAATAGAAGATTGAAGAGTTAGAAGTCTAGCTATGGAGTGTGAGGTGGCGGTGAGGTTGGATACGGTATGCCTCTCCGCTTCTCTTGCTTGAAATAGTGACTTCTATTCATTTACACTAAGAGAGGAGATCCTATTTGGGCCGCAATTTGAGAATTACTCTTTATTTGTGCCACTCTGGTTCATTAGTGCAAATTCTAAACTTTTAAATTATATCCTTCACTAATATATAATGGTCATGAATTGGTGCAAATAGTCACATGGTGCAAATAGGGTCTCTTACCTTACAACACATGGCTCCCATATCAACCCGTTTAACATACCCTATGTGAGGATATGATTTGGCATGAGATAAGTTATTTTCTTTAAAAAAAAAGTGCCACATGTCATCTTGTGATTAGTGCAAGGTGATGGAGACCTTTCAAAATTTGATAGGGAAATTCCATTTTTACATCTCTTTGCTGAATTTGACCCTCAATCATGTATGAATGTAAGGATGTTGAGGAATGACTTTCAAAGAATCTTTGAGAATTTTTGGATGATTGACGATCTTGGTGATAGGAATGCTTCCTTCCATGGTGAATTGTGTAAGGTTGTTGGAGCTAGAAAGTGACTCACGAATGATTTCAACATTAGAGGATGAACAATTGTGACTCATGTCCAAATTTTTTTTTTTTTGGAGGCAGTCACTTTATTTTTTGATGCTCTATTGCAAATGATGAAATTTTTGAACTATAGAAGTTCTTGTAAGTGCAAAATTCTGGACTCAACATGGTGTAATACAATTGCAAAGAAAATCAACATGAGCACCCATTAAGTCCACAAATTGAAATAAACTAAAGATCGAAACACGCAAACCATCGACCTCCACGTACAAAGCATTCAATTCCCAACAACAACAACCATAGCTAGAATTAAACTTCTTGAGAATCATTTTATCAATCARCTCCATAATCAAGGTGTAAGGTAGGCATCCTAGAAGCGCGCCACAAATTGATGCTGTGCCTAGTTACTATTATAAGGCTGGTCAGATTTTCATATTGTCTTGTTGGCAAGTGAAAGGAGGTTCCAATGCACCAAAGAATGCAACATTTGGATACAATATGCAAGTCATGAAGGATCAAAGTTTGATTCTTAAAACGTTTCTTCCACATAGGTACATAATTCAATTTGGAGATGTACATAGTGTGAAGATGGCGCTTTTAGTTTAGTGGTGCTTTTTGGGTTACCTACCTTATATATACTCAAAACAAAAGTTCATTGACAGCGCCATGAATTACCAATAACGCAATTCATTCCACAAACTGGAATTATATTRAACTGAAGATCGATTCAAACATGTGTGCATCATCGATCCTTACAGAATGAATTAAACTTTGTGAGAATAATTCTACGTAAAAATACGATGAGCAGTGAGTCCTAAATTGATGAAGCTAAGTAAGAGGTAGTAACTGACTTGACTAATAATTAATTAATTAGCCTTCCAGAGCTGCGGCCCCCGAGATAATCTCAATGAGCTCCGTGGTGATGGCCGCCTGCCGCGACCGATTGTAGCTCAACGTCAGCCTGGCCAGCACATCTCCGGCATTCCTCGTGGAGTTGTCCATGGCCGACATCCGGGCTCCCATTTCGCTSGTGGCATTCTCCAACATGGCATTGTACAACACACTCGCCAGCTGAAACTCCGCCACGTTCATCAACACSTCGCTCATGTTGTCGTCCCCCTCAATCTCATAGTTGTCCATCTTGCAAACCTAGGTACAGGACAGTACAGTCAGGTACAGATATAATTCGAATTTTTTCATGCGAGAACCTGTTCTGCTGAAAAACGACTTTTGATCATTCAAGTTTTTCGAATATAATAGAAGGAGTTTGCAAATGACACCTGGCCATCTAATTTCAGACTTGATTCAATTCTCTTTACAATGCATTTTGTAACTCAGAAATTCATTCATTTTTGACCCTGTGAGAGCTCTCTGAAGTTCAGTGACTTCATCACTGTCACTGAAACCACTTCGAAAAAAATTCGAATTATATCTGTACCTGACTGTACAGTACATAATTATAACTAAGCCTCGGGAGGGAGGGAGGGAGGGCACACATGTTCAATCATTCAATAGCCAGCCAAAGTAACATTTAATTATTAATTAAGATCGATGCACGAATTCAAACTGAAAGGGTTGCTTTAGAGAAATTGACAGAATTGCAAGAGATTGCCGGCACGTGTCGGGCGCCATTCATTCGGGAACCATCTGAGATCTGTATCAGGAGATCCTAGTTTCAAAATCACAGGAGGAATCCAAAATGTCCAACATGTCCATCTATGGAATTTTTGAAAAATTTCATAGTCGATGGCCAGTGACGATAGAATAGGATAATTACACTTGGATACGCTTAATTAGAAAGGAATTTGGACACGTCAAGACGATCCATCTTGCCACTCCTGAGGTACGGAGCAGAGTAAAAAATTCCACATTCGAGTTTGTGAGATTAATTCCACATCCAGTTGCACTGTGGAATTAGGTCTATGGACGTTTTGGATTCCTCTGCTGTTTCACAGTTTTGAAGCTCTGAAACTCGCCATTTTGGCGAATTACACCATGATACAAGTGATGTGTCCTCGGAAAACTTACCAGGACAGGCAGGTGTAGATTCAAGTAGTTTGGCACAAAACTTTGACAATTATATAGATTGGGTTGCTTCAAATTGACGTCACTGACTATTAATGGCAGTGGTGTATGTATTGAACCTTCACCTGTGAACGTCAAAGAGCTTACCCCAGCAGAATTGGAAATTAACAGGACATAGAGAAAAACAAATCAGACAGCAGTAGAAAACTTGAGTTCGAGGATTTGAGAAATCCATAACAACAGTAGAAAACCAAAGCTGGCCTGCAATTTCACACAATCATGGACCGAGATTCTTGTGTCAGTACACTTRATTATTTACCTTTTGGCCTTCCTCGGTTTCGAACATGGGTGGGGAGAGGATGGTGGCGACGGTGGGCAGGAACGAGACGGCGGACTCGAACTTGTTGAACACCACTTGCAGCACGTCGTATGTGTTGTTTTTGATGATTTCGTCGGCGATCATGGCGCACTGCGTGAAGTTGATGCCTTCCTTCTGCGTCTCMGTGAAGAACGTCGTGAACGACTTGGAGAATTCTCGTTGCAGCTGCGCCTTGCCCTTGTCGCCCACCATCGCRAACTGCACGGCCTTGCCGTCGCCGCCGGCCATGTGCAGACGATGCAGCGAGCGAGAGTACTTCACCGAGGTCGAGTTGATGCCGCCGCAAAGGCCCTTGTCCGAGGACAGCACCTGCAAATATGCCAGTCTAACCACACTAAATATATATATGTACATATTCCAAATCAAGGCCCTAATATCTTACTCACTTTGTAATGCAATGTAATGTTGGAGTCAATGTTTAATATAATGTTTACAACAATAATTGCAGCTTAAGCTAAGCAGGATTAAGCCGGGTCCGATCAAGCCAAACAACAATCAATTCAAAACTGTTCCATATCCMACAAGTAGGAGATCGACATCCACGTTGGAACTTAAACTCTTCAAAAGACCTCAGTCTATGAGAGTGGCATGACCTTTCCAACTGATCTCCCTCAAACTGGCCACTTTGAGTATTAATTCCTTTGGCTTCCTACTTGTGATTCTTTCGCCGCGGTGCTAATTCCGATCCTTGGTTCGAAGCTCAAATTTGTCCCGCAGTATGGGATGAATCGCTATTTCATTTGTTTAAAAAAACTTACACACTAAAACTCTATAAAGTCCTCTATTAATACATTACATCCAAAACAGACAGACCAGTGTAGAAATCAGTCCATTTGTACGCATTCCTCTCCTTTTCGCAACCAAATCAAACAACGTAGAAGCGCATTTGAAAACCAAATACTAATGGGCATCATGATATCAGAAGTCAGAGTTGAGTCGATTCGAGTCTCTTTCCTTACCAAGAGCAGATACTTGTTGGCTTGGATGGCGGGGGCGTCCGCGAGAAGCGCAGTGAAAGGCTGCCACAGCCCCCTGGAATTCTCCGCCTTGACTTGCATGGTTCGGAGCTTGGAGGCCGCCACCATCTTCATGGCCATGGTGATCTTCTTGATGTTGTTCACGGACTTCATGCGCGCGCGCACGATCTGGTTCGACACAAAACGCGTCTGCTGCAGCTGCTGCTGCTGCAACCCCAGCAGCTTCGAATTCCCCCCCGGCCATGGCGGATGCGCAGCTGCTGCTGGGATGGTTGCACTTGCACTGCTGGGCCAGTCCAGCACGCGGCGGAGTGATGCGAGACAGGAGCAAGTGWTGCGAGACCTGGCCGTCGCCGTCGCCACCGCTATCGCCATCGCTCTGGGGAAGCTTGGGTTTACTGKAACCGAAAGGTTAGGGTTGGTCCAGGAAATAATGGCATGCAGGCCATGCAGATRCAAGATTAGGGTAAAGCGTCCTTTGGATGAATTCCTGTGGGATGGCAAAATGCGTTTTTTCATCCAATTTTGATTTTTCTAAAGTTGCTAGTAGTAAGTACTGCAAATTCCCTAGTTATGGTATTTATTAACTTTTTGAAAGAAGAATCTTGATGCTTAAGAAACAAAAATTTTAACTTGGTTTCCTAGATTTGTACATATGTAGAAAGCTTTAAATCATTCCATTTTGATTGACAAGATGAAAGTTAAGCAGTTTTAGTTAAGGAGCAATTATGGAATCTCTACACCAAAATAAACTTTGAAGTCCTTTATTTAACTTGATTTTCAATATTGTAGAAAACAAATCATTGGATGTAGATTGTTTATTACGACATTACAATCATTGGGAATTTGGGATTGGAATTTTTTAATTACATATATAAATTCTTAACAATTCCATTCTTAATTTATTTCTTCAATGTGTTTTGGAGATTGAATAACAAGTTGTAGGAGCGAACGTTTTGTGTAAAATGTTTGAAAGATGAAAACCTAACCATTCTCGGGAAATGTTCAAAATACTTTTTTTTGAAATCCAAGCGACATGATCTTGCAATTGGTAAGGTTCATTATCCTAAAATTATAGGAGGGTGTATTCTAACAAGTCAACTGGAGGATCATACACTTGGATTTGGATTTTTTTTAAGCATAAACACAAATGAAGATTTCAACCTTGCTTTGGATTTCTATACTTTGAAGTAAGCGGGTTTTTTCCCAATCCCACCGGCTAAGTTTGAACTAGCCGCTGGTTCTTCCCGGACATTGCATGGTAATTTGGTTTACACCATGATGTTCAAAATCAAAATATAAACTTATGATCACTTTAGAATTTTTTAAATCTCATTTTGTATTTGATATATTTTTTTCACTTTTCTTTCAAAAATTCAAGATATTCCATATTTTTATAAAAATATCTTACATATGAAAGACATGTAAGTTCATCTCTAGAAATTTAACTGAAAAAAATTCATTCAAATTTAGTTGCAAAATTGACCATGTATTTTGGAGTTTGACCATATGGTCATTAGCTTCAACTTTTAATCCCTAGAGGACCTTGCATTCAAATTTCAAACAACGGATGAATGGAAAGACATCCCAAGCATGCAAAAATATATTTTTTCATAATTTCATCCATCAATTTTTTTGACAATTCTTATATTACTTCTTTGACATTTTTTTGATATAGATATTTGCTTTGCAAATATTCTGTAATTCAAAGGGTATTAATAGATTTGGTCTCAAAGTATAACTTTTCAAATTCAAAAAACGATCTTTTAAAATTGACTTGAATAAAAAAAGGAAAACAAAAATCTTCAAAAATCAATAAATCACTATAATTAGGACTCAAGATTTTGAGCTTAGAGCAAAAAAAACTTGAAAGAATAAAAAATCTTAAATCTGAAACCAATTTTAGAAGGAATTTTTAAATTTTTGGCTTAAAAAAAATAGAAAAATATTGGTTTGTATACTAGTTGATCCAGCCATATAGATAATTATGATCTATGTAGCATATTTTACAACTATTGTTTGAGATTTATTATTAAATTATTATTCTTAGCCTACTCTATTAATACATCCTCACAATTTTAAATATTAGTTTACACTACTGCCAAAAGCCAATACCTTTAGAGGTTAAAAAGTGTCATTGTTGATTTTAGAAACTTGCTAATTTCTGAAGGACAAAGGAGCCCAATTTTGATTTTTTTTATAGAAATTGAGCAAGCTCTATGGACTTCATAATTTAGATTTTTTCATAACATCTTTAGAATGGGTGCTAATCATCCTAATCAACTAACAAGTGAAGTTCTATCTATGTCATTCCATTGCAATCTCAATGTTAAATTGGGTAGCTAACAAATATTTTAAAAGTTTAAAAATTTATTTGATTTAACTATGTAAATCAATACATGCACACAATCATATTTATCATACTTATCATACAACCTCAGACATAAAAGCCTTATCCTTCCAAAAGTGATATATACTTTTGGCATTACACTAGTGTTTGAGGTTGCAAGAAGTAATTAGGTTGTGTAGATACCCTTTCTCACTTGTCAATAACCTTGTTATCTTTTGTATGAAACTTTTTGTGATATAATATTGTATGAGAATTCATAGTGAAGTTTTAACCCCTAAAGGACCGTTGTCCCTTCGAAGGACAAATGGAATTTCGGGCATGTACATACGGACACATGTTTTCGTAAGATTTTTTGAAACTTTTATTGGAAGTAAAGATTGATGAGAGCTATGTGGGGATATAATTTTTTCCTTGTGCGGACCTTCGAGCAAGAAGTTATACATGTTGTTTTGCAAAGTGGGGGAGGAGGGGCAGTTCAGGCATGGCCTGTGGCCACTGGGGTGTCGTTGATTGTCTAAAGGGCAGTTGAAGTGGGTAGGGGGTGAAGCCAGGTAGGCAGAAGCTTCATATCTCGGCCAACCCTGACAAGCAAAGGGAAGGACCTTGACACATCGTGGGTGAGGAATGTCTAGGTGCAAAGAAGGCGGGGTGACCTCCAGATTTAGCCAATGGTAAGTTAGGACCCAAAATGGGGGGTGACAATACTTACGCGTTGAGCACTGGTGATGGGCCGGGGAGGAGGCTAGGGTGAACTGACCCCTTTATTGCCTTGCTAGAAGGTAAATGTCAAAATTCCCCCTTATTTTATGCCCCGTCAATTTTGTATTTCTTTATCCCTACAATTGATTTGGGTATTCAATCTCATTGCAAATATGAATTCAGAATTTGCAAATTTTATCATATAGAGGAAGTAAAAAAATTAAGTGTTTTCTCCAGGGGTAAGAAACCGAGCAATAAGGTGTCAGTTTGCCTTGACCTGGTAAAGGCCAGCAGACTGCAACGGCTGGGAAGACTGGGCTGTGGTGACGGGCGGGGGAGGCGAAGGTCTCTTGGATCGAGGGCCCCTGACACCGCCTAACTGCCTTCTCAATTCCACGCCTTACACGGACGGGGAGGATGGGAGGGGCCCGGTATCCAGAGCACCCACCACCCTATCCAACAGCCCAAACAAAATTATAGACTGAGCACTAATTTCAATCTTTTTTTGCCGTAATTTTTTTTTTTATTTTTTTTATTTTTTTACTTTTTTATTTTTTTTACATGGTAACACAATGACATGTCTTGGTATTCACCGTTTGGGTTTGCATAATTCAAATTTTTGAAATGTACAAAAAACTTGCAATCGGACCTAGTATATAGGTGTCTTTGAGACCCTTCTTACATTGCAAGATTTTTCTCTATATGTTCTACTTCTCCAATTCATTTGAAAATTGTCCGACACATACCTAAGATGCTTAGCTACATGAAAGAATTAAAGCTCAACTTTCTGTAGAGCAAGTTTTTCACAATAAGAGTGGTCAAAGAGAAGTAGAAGTTTTGGGCATGAAGGAAAAAAACTTTCTTCTTCTACTCAGATGTCAACATCTCACTCCTTTTCATCTCAAATAGGTTGGGTTTTTTTTGCACACACCTCTATTAGTCCTAAACTAGACCCTACGGTTAAATCACTAAAAAGCTATTTTTTCTACATTTTACACTAATCCTTGAAAATGGCAGTTTTGACTGACTTTTGCCTGAACATAGTCATGGTCCTTTAGGGGTTAATTAGGTGTGTCTATTAGTTAGGACTTTTTGAAAGAGGTCTCGGTGTAGCATCCTTATCTAAAATTTAGTTTGAGAAGAAAACATGGGCCTAGGAGAATTGTGATGGTAATACTCAAGAGCACAAATCTGAACCACAAATTGACATTCATTTTAAACATTTATTAAATTTAGGTATCTTCAATAACACAATTCTATAAATACCAACTCAAGATGTAAGACATAATTTTTTTTTGGTTTGGGAAAGTGAATGAGAAGGTTTCAACCATGAGTGTAACCATCATATTAAAAAAAAGGCATTCTGCGCCATAAATGACAAGAGAAACCATATAGTCACTCTACGATTATCAAACTCTTACTTTGAATAGATAGAGATCCACATTTATCTCATCCTTCCACATTGTTCACCAAAGACAATCCATGTACATGGATTAATTGTGCTATGTAAAAAGAATTTCTACACCCAATAATTGTTCTTGACAAAAACATTACTAAGAGGTGCTTTACAATTGGGCCAAAGTCTGCCAAGAAGATCAAAGATGGAGAAAGAATATTTCAAGGACGCTCTTGTTGAAAGTCATTCAAGTGCACTGCAACTAACATTTGAAATCCTGAGGAAACGGAAGACTTAAAATTATTGCAATCAAAGTTATGTAAAGGTTCAATTGAATTCATAAAAGAGGCAAACAAAAAGAAAGAAAAAAGAAAGGAAAGCTTGATAGTTTTAATGAACTGGAAACTGCAACTCGTATACTATTTTCTTTCATTTACTAGCAATTGGTGTAAGCACAACTGGCTAAATGTCTATAAAAATTGATCTCGAATGAAAACAGGTTACGCCATTTACAGTAGTCTAGAAACTCGCATCGAGGTACACAAGAAATTACATAAGAAATTCACAGTGACACAATTCAATCTAAATATAAATGCCTTGTGTGCCCAAAGATCTCTCCACAACTCAAGGGAGGATCACTCAAAATCGAGCATGTTTCCCCAAAGCATGCCCGGCCTCCAAAATCCACATAAAAAGATGTTTTTTACACAATGTGCAACATGAGGACGTTGAAAATAGAAAATCTATCAATTCAACCTCGACCTCTTTAGTTGCAACATGAATTTGTAAAATTAAAAAAATGAGAGCTGTTTCCAAAGATACTACTTATACATGTCCTAAAAGTCACACTCCTAAAGTAATAAAGTAAAGTAATCRAAATGCATAAAGTAATGCACATACAATACTCTACCTTGTTGCAAGAGTTCATATCCTACTCACCTATCGCATAATCAAGGGTGGGCATCCGATGCATAAAGCAAGGCATGACCGAAGGCACCGTAACAATGTATTTACAAAACGAAAACCTGACTGCTTCCACTTCATTACAGTCCTTCCCCTTCCAGAATAAAGAATGTGGGAAATTGCGAAGAAGTGGAATTGTTACTTGTCAGCGAGAGGAAGATCCACGCCTTCGTCAAAACCACGGGAGTTTATGATTACATTGGCATCCAGTTGCTTGTCGTGTTTTCGTTTCCTTCGATTTTCATACGCTTCAAAGCCTTCCATCTTCAAAGAGACAATCACACCAAAAACAAAGGTTTCAACACAATGGACAACACAATGCCCCAGAGATACATCACAGGACTAAAAGAAATCCTAATCTTTTATGGAAAGTTTCAGGAAGTTACTGACCTGATGCAATTGCTCAGCAGAAATAAGAGTCCCATGCAGCATAAGGGTTTGTAATGCAGTACAGTCCCGTAGTAGCCGCGAGGGGAGCTGATTATCGTGAACAGATTCATGTTAGTTTTAAGGTTGGTGAGAAAATATGAAAAATAGAGTAAGAGCCAGATTAGATTGAACAAATCAAATCAAAAATCTAGAGATAACAAGCTTCAACTTTATACCGACATCACGCGCAACTGGGGAAGAGGAAACAAGCTTAAAATCATGTATTTTGTGACACCTTATGATGCGTTTGGGGTAACAATTGTCCAATCTACCTGAAAATGAAAGCCTGAATAGTATTGATGAGTGCCAGAGAGGCCAACAAAGTTCAGACAAGAAAATCACCTGCTTCAATTTCTGATTACTCAAGATGAGGGTTTTCAAGTGCGACAAGCTGGAGACGGACTCTGGGAGTTCCTGGATCAAATTGTCTGTTGGCCAGCGAAGTAGACTATTGTTAGTTCCTTGCTTCTTACACAATTACAGTAACATGACTGTACATTGACAGAGCGGAATGATACAGCACAGTAGGACAAAAAGTGATACAAATTGCTAGAAGGGATTTGTGATTTACCATTTCCAACCAGTTCTTCTAAGGATTTGCAGTTGCCAATTGATTCAGGAAGTGTTTCGAGACAATTTCCACTCACATCCAACTGTATCAGCTGCAGTCCAAGAAGAWTTTAGATACCAAAATAATGATGATGAAAAAAACAAGTACACTGATTCCTACCATGAAGTACTCTTGCTACTAATCAACGTATAAACTGAGACCATGCCAAACATGTCAATGGTCATACACGCTTTAAGAAATTAGATGCGGTGCTCATACTGTACATTGGGGAGGTTTCCAAGAGTGGAGGGCAATGACTTCAGGTTGTTGCGAGATATTGACAAACGCTCAAGCCGCTGCAGTTGTCCGACTGCAAACGAAAAATGGAGCATGCGTGAGTTCATTCCCATAAGTTACAATAGGAAGTATCGTTTAATTGAGGGCTTTCCTTCAGTAAATAACAAAAGATAAGTTAGAGAAAACTTTTGAAACATATTTCTAGTGTAACTAGAGTAAATTGACTAGACATGACCTTGAGATATCAAGAACAGTACGTACGGCATCTATAAACTTTCAGTACCAGAAAAAGAAATCGCAGAGTTCCGGATGTTTCGGTAAGTAACCTTCTTCCGGAAGCATACTGAGGCGGTTAGAATCAAGYGTGAGAATCTTAAGTGATCGAAGTTTGCCGATTGTCGATGGCAGTCTCTCCAACAAATTCTCCCCTAGGATCTATATACATTCACCCTCTTCATATGTGAGCAAACAAAAGCCATAATTTTTCTGGAAGTAACGGTCAAAACACGGAAGCACATAAGCAAACTCAGAAATATCAACTCCATAAACATATGCCCGTTCGATTATACCCGCCCTGATTAACTATTTGACAGAAAGAAAATTCTTACCAATCTTTGAAGGTTGATAAAATTCCCAATCTCTTCTGGGATTACTCCTGCAATTAGGAACAGAAACAAGACAGAATCTGAGATACAAGCATCATACGTGAATTWMGAAAATCTGAATTCCTTTYCTTGGCTCACTGTTCACCGATTTCAAGGGTGTTSAGGCAGCTCCTCAAGAGTGTTACATTCTCGTCTCAATACGAAAGAACCAAGGAATTTTATTTTCTTGTTGCCCCATCAAAAATCRAAACAACGACAGTTCAAGGMATCACATGGCCACATACCTAATTTATTGTGAGTGGCATCCAAGATTCGCACCGAAGCACTTATATTCACCACATCAATGGGCAGAACCTGCAATACCCAAACCAAACCTGAATCATACTTAAAAATGAATATGCACAATTCTGCATAACTTCTGCATAACCTCTTTATTGTGCGTGATTCTGCGAAGAAACACTCAAAACCTCTTTATAATCCCCTTCTCAAAAATCTAGAATATCTTGCAAACTCGTCACCCTCTCATTGACAGGAGCACACTTGTCACACACATTCAAACTTAACTGTATTGAAAAACCTGGAACCTTAGATTAGAAGAGGATAGTGTGTACTAGCAGAATCTCCCAACCCTAGATTTGAATACCTCTTTTGTTGTGCATAATTCCGCAAACGTGCACTCAAACCTCTTTAAAATCCCCTTCTCAAAAATCAAGAATATCCTGCAAACTCGCCACTCTCATTGACAGTAGCACACTTGTCACACACATTCAAACTAAATTATATTGATAACTCTGGAACCTAGATTAAAAGAGGATTGCGTGTACCAGCAGAATCTCCTACCCCTAGATTCCAGAGAGAAAACACACAAACCTTTAGATTAGAATCTCGAAGGGCGACAATGCCAGTACTGCGCCATCGACTTGCCCTGTCCGCTTTGTTTACTGCTACCCTGCTGTCCGCTTTGTRTTCGTGTACTCCGCCAGGCTTGGCCTGGCAACAACCCATCGATTCAGGGCTCGGTCTTCAGACTCCGAAATTAGTTCAAACGAATTTGACCTTGCATACCAATCTACATGGCAAGGTGTTCCATGATCCGCAAACTAGTTGAACTTATCAAACCCTAACTAGCCATGGATGACCACTCCAGAGTTGCATAAACACAAGAAGTGTAAAAATTCCGAGAGATTGGTATAGAATCTCTTCAACAATCGTTTCAACTATTGTAAAATCGTAAGGGATTTCTGCTGTTTCACTTTGATTTTGGATGCAGTGACATCGTGATTGATGAATCGGAAGCATCGAAGAGAAGGAGATGCTCCTGTTCTTGAGGGGCGTGCAAGAGAAGGGCGTGGAGATGATAGAAGAAGTTCCGAAGATAGAGGGGCCTCTACATGAGAGCATCTCCACCGGCGTGATAAAAACTTAATTATGTTTAAAAAGTGCATGCCATCCTTCACTATTTGAATATGGTCCCATTTAACTTTGTAAGGATGCGGACCACCATGACCAAGGTAGTCACGAGAATACCTATTATTAGAAAAATAGGAGCATTCATTATTTCCACATTTAATAGTAAAGTCATTTATTGAACCTTTTAGGCGTGCCCAACATCGATTTAGAGAATGAAGTATAGCGCAATGCCCAAGGAGGAGGGCATTTTGCGATGTAAAGGGCCAACGAGGAGGCACTTTATATTGCGAAATGCCCGACGACAAGGGACATTGCCCGACGTAAATCACGAGCAAGAAAATCAAAGTTGGATGAAATACTTGGGATGAAATAATAAAACTTGATGAAGAATTCATAATTCTCGATTACGAGGTTTGCCTGTGTAATTTGGCATGACAGTTGATTGCACCGTAGAACTCTCCGAAGAAACGAACATGCGAATTCCTGGGAGTGGTTTACGTTGGAGGAGAGCTAGGTATTTAGGAATAAATGATTTTTCAAGAAATGAAATGACTTAAATTGTGTGGCTTATGCAAAGAATGATTATTGGATTTGAGCATATATACTTGGGCCTTCAACAATGATTTAGAGGTCGACACACTCATTTAAGAATGATTTTCACATGGGATCACTTGCAATGTTGTACAAAGAAAATTGTCTTCTAAGAAGAGATGAACCTATTCATTTCCCATATTGCAAAATCAAAAAGTCATTGGAAATTGTTGTCTGGCCTATCTTTTAGGAGATATTTTATTTATTTTTTTAAATTAAAAAAAGTAGAAAATGAGTATCAATGGAAAACAATTTGTGATAGAAAAATATGAACATATGTTGTTTTTGTTAAAAGAATCCTCAAAAGGTGGTCACTTTTTTAGAAGATGGACCAATTCCTATGAGCATCTTTAGTGGTGGGGCAAAGAACCATTCAATGGTAACTTTGGGATGAAAAGTATGCAATCAATGTTTGTATCCATCACAAGATTTTCTGTATGCCTTCTTGACAAGCTACTTCAAGACACCAAAGGCAATTCAACGGTGGTCTTACTATAGGAGTTAGAGATCTTAATATTGAACACATCATTACTAGATCATTTTCTAGTATCTTATTTGTACTAATGTAGTATCAATTCTTGAAAAATTAAATTACATTTGAGTATTGTATACCACAAGATTTTCAACTAGAAGGAAATTATACTATCCTATGACACTAGGAATAATAAATGAAAATATGTGACTTGCTATATTAAAATTAGATTCAAGAATGAGATTTGTCCACTAATGAGATGAAAGATAAAGAGCTAACCCTTTGTACTCAATTAACTCCTAACCATGAATCTCATATGCCAACCTCCCTCACTTTTGGATACTAGAACGTAATAGTCCACTCATCACATTGTTGTTGGAAGGACATTCTTTTCAACTAATAAAGGAAAGGAAAATTTTCTAAACTAGATGGGTTTATGTCTCCATGCATGAAGACCCAAAGGCAACCAAAGGATAGTCTTACCAGGCCAAGTCTTAATAATGAATTCATCATTACCGGATCATTACATATTATTTTATTTGCACTAATGTAGTATCAATCCTTCAATTAATAAATAAATTATGGTAGAATGATTTATACCACAAGTCTTTAAACTAAACAAAAATTGTGCTAGCCTATGTCATTACACTACAAGGGAAATGGGTGCTTTAAGCATAGTTTTTAGTCGAAAATCGCATACTATAAGGTCTTGTGTTTTYAGTAAACAATACTGAAAATCTTGTGTCTATGACTTGCATTATTATTTTTTCCTGAACGGTCAAGAGATGTCTTTTCAAGAGAAATTGGCTTGACTTTTAATGTCACAAGTTTGATAGCGGTTCAGTAATTTTTTTTAACATATGCAGTTATTGCGATTTCACCAACGTGTAGATTTTAGTCGTTGGAGTCGCCAACAAGTGGAAAATTCTCAATAGCTGAAGCTCTTTTTCACAGGCATGCTTTCAGCCAATAGGTACGGGGCAATTTAAAGTAATGACTTACAAATTTAGCTGTGCTTTGCAAGAGCAATTGCACATACTAAGATTAATTTTAGTGACAGTATATACAAAATTGATACACAATTTCCTCTATAGACATATATTGTTTTATGTACAATGAGCAGCAAACGTTTGCTAATCACAGCACTACTTCTGCAAACCGCATACACTAATCAGCAGCACTACCTGCAAAAAAACACTATATATTAAAAAAAACTTAGGTACTTCCTATACAATGAATATCTCCACATGGAAGACTAGTAACTACATCTGTTTTACCTCCGTTCTTGACTTCGTTTTAGCTATCCAGCACGTATGACAACATATCTTGCATTCGGCAAAACAACCCCAACAGCGTCACCTTTCAACAAGTTTTTGCTGTCTACGTCCAAGTCAACATGCACTTCATACACTCTTTAAAAAACCATCATTGCCCATGCTATTGTACTCCTCCATTCCCTTCTTGCAAGAATCACCTGCTAGAAAAATCACAAGCAGTCGTGAATAACAATTTATCACTTCATTGCACAGTCCACATATTCAACATATACAACAACACAAGCGTGATTCACAAATTCCTATTCAAACAACTGGGAACTGTAAAGCACTATGAAAGGGAAGACTTCAGTACGCCGTTGCAAATCTGCTTCAACTACATCATTCTATACTTATTTGCGTTCCCCTCATCTCAATAAACTTGAAATCCTACCACCGGCAGCAGAACCACTTGTCCGAAATTTTGTCGACTATAATGACGAAGGATCGAAGCCCGCAACCGCAATCAGGACTGCAAAGCTTCTTCAAAAGCTTCTTCAAAATAGTGCCGCTTCTACAACTTAGAACAGACTTTCCTCCATCTTCTTCTTCACTTCTGTACAGAATCGAAGGAAGCAGTAAAGGAATTTGCGTAACCGCTGTACTTACCTATAAATAGAACTCGTTACGTGGTGGAGAGTGGAGACGTCCTCTTATGACATTTGTAATAAGCTTACTGTACCTTGAATCTTGCCACATCTAAATCCGTTGACACTTACTTTGCTTCAATACCGGTTTTGATGACTGAAGTCATGGACCACCTATCGTTTAGAAGCACTACACTAATGATGGTAAATAGTGTTATCCATACTAACTATTTTAGAAATGCTATAAGTTTTCACTCTTCATGAATATTTTTACTAAGTGCATGGATCTTAATAGTATTATAATTGGGAAAACTTTGTACCTATAGTTCGTAAAAATATTCATAAAGAGTGAAAACTTATGGCTGTTTTAAATCGATTAGTGTAGGTAACACTATTCACCATCATTAGTGTACCTTCCACGGTAACATACCCTTCTTAATTTAAGCATGCAAAATTTAAGTTGCATATGGCTGTGGAATGAAAACAACAGCTGCTGGTCCACCATCAAATTGAAAGGAAGACATACTTCTGAACAGGCACTTACAGAATTCGTGGAATCTCTATTCTGAGAATTAACTTCTACTCCCTTTGTCCCGAAATAAATCCAGGATTTCCAAATATACTTGTCCCAAATTAAATTCAAAATTGGCTCTCCACAACTCGATGGACAACAACTAAAGCTAGTTTGAGTTCCCTGAAGCAAAAGAATCCATAGTTCTACACTCCAAAGACTATATAGCAATTCGATCATTGCAATTGAGAATGGAATCAAAATGTAACCTTCTAGGCAACCGAAGGCAAAGAATTCAACCCACAATTATACAAAAACTGCTACTAATAAATCTCTTGTTGAGGATTTTTTGGAGTTGAACTACAATACATTGTCGGAATTCAATAGAAAGGATGTCAATGGACGTCACTCCACCAACATTGCTCAAAGAATGATAAAAATCAATACCACTGGAGCAATTCCAGAAAGGGCAAAAAAATTCAATTTCATTTCTTGTTTTCAACATGCACAACTTAATTGTTGACTTCCATTCTTTCGCACCTAATGGAACTTAGTAGAATCTACAATAACTACACAAACTCCTAAAAATAAGAAAAATTCTTGTGCTAATTTAGCCATTTTCAAGAAAACCCGGATTTATTTCGGGACGGAGGTAGTATTATCCCAATAGATGCATGCACGTCAATTCTTTCACAAGACACATCCTCCTGCTGCCGGCTGGGATGAACACACACCCTCGCTCGGCCCCTCGGAAAAACGCTGAATTTTTTGTTCCCATGCATGATAAAATTCGCAAATTTTAAATTCATATTTGCAATCAAAGGCCCCAAATTAGCTAGGAGAGGTGTTCAAGGTAAATTAACCAAGCTCAAAATAGGGGATTTTCTATTTTACTTGCACCCCTTAACCCCTAAAGTTCTTTGACTATGTTCTCACCAAAAATGCTTCAAAACTGCCATTTCTAGTACAAATACCAAATTTTTGAAAAAGAACATTTTTTTAACACATGTAACCATATGATCTTGTATTACTCTAATTTGAGAATATGTGGAAAAAATCTCAGAAATTTCCTCCATGTAGATTGCAAGATATTTGAAGTGGCAAAAATACTTTTCTTGGCCTTGCGAAAAACCGAGCAGCTTCTCTTCACAAGGTCAGATCATTATGAAAAAAGGTCCAAAATGGTTGTGCTTCTGTGGATTCATTCTTCAGGGAAAGTTGGCTACATACATGAAAATTTTCAGATCATTTGGAGTTGTACAATATAAAGGAAAAAAATAGTAAGTAGAAAGAAATAGAGAATGATTCAAAATACTAAATTGTTAATAAATTAGTTGTAAAATTAAAAAACTCCAATCCAAATGGTTGAATTGTTGTATTTGGATTTTAACACATGGAGCTTTCAAGTGCAATGACTTTTTCAATTTCTGACATTTTTCAAAACTTTAAAATGGAATAGAAACAAAACTTGTCAAGCTTTGTTTTCTTAGTCAAAATCAAATTCCGAAAATAATTATTTTAAAAGTTATGACCAAGGTTGACCAGGGCGCATCCACTTTTTGGATGCTTGCGCGTTTAAGGGTTAAAGCTCGAATGGCACTGTCTTCCCCCTTTTATTGCTTTTGCTTGGTCAATAGGAGAAATATGAGGTCTCCAAAAGGCTGTGAGTTCTAAAAGGCCGCAGTGCTAATATGGAAAAAAAAAAAAAAAAAATAGTTTTTTTTTTTTTTAAATACTGCATGGCACTACTAGTGACACGTCAGATTCTCAATAAATAAATTAAATATATATATATATATATATATATATATATATATATATATATTTTTTTTATGAATTTAAAAAAAAATTAAAAATTAAAAATTAAAAGAAAAAAAAAAAAAAAAAATTGTAATGTCAGAGGGCCTTGCGGTTGATTCATTCTAACAGCCTTTTGGAGACCTCATATTTTTCCTAATGTCTATGGAGTAGTGACCACCACTGGAATTTACATCTTGGACTTGGACTTTAGACATTTCCCAATTTTATTTTTCTTATTGTGTGTCTCACTATTTATGTTCTTTCATCCTACTATGTTCAATCTTGAATTGTGGTTCAAGATTTGTGACAAATATTCCATTTTATCTCAGTAATAAAATGGTCTTTATAAGAAGACAGTTTTTTCAATTGTTTTTGTTCCTAAAAATTCAAGACTTGTTTCCTTGTACATGAAACTTGGTTACCTTGAGAATGAGTACAATGGATGCCAACTTTCTAAAATGTTATGTGACCAAAAGAGCTAGTCTAAACACAATTTCAACTATGCTAAAACATTGATTACTGTAATATACACTTTACTTTTATGAAACAATCTTGCAATTTAGGATTTGGGTTGAAACCAAACTTTGTGGAGAATGATGACAAGGACTTGGCTTTCTATGAGATCCTACTATTAATTTTGCCTAAAACTAACTCATCTTACTCTAAGCTTCAACTCTTTGTAACTTACCAACCTTAAAAAAAAAGTTGAAGTCAACAACAATAATTTTTTCCCCTAGGAAYGAAAATACAACATTTCTTTTTGTACCCTATTGTATAGTTAGATACAACAATCTTACAAGTTAGCTATTTATGCCATTCAAATTTTTTTGCATAATTAAAAAGAATTGGAATATGTAATTTTGCATAATTAACATTCAATTTTCACGCATTTCCAATCAAACATATCTAATTTCAATATCAAAAAAACAAAATTCTAAATCTTATAAATTTTTTTAAGTCAATTTTCTTGGTTTTACATAATATTTTATTGAAAACTATTGGTGATGAATTTTAGAATTCAATTGCATATATATATGTAGTGAACATCCATATACATATCTTTTGTATTAAAAAACATCCCATGAAGTAACAAATACAATCTATAAAGAGTTCAATGTGAAGTGTCATATGACCAGACTTTTGTAAGATAGATATCTCTTTATCAGTTAATCTAAAAAGGGCATTGTGGACGTTTAGTGTCCGATGAATGACAAGGCATTCTCTTGTGTAGGACAAAAATTCAATTGTTCATCCTAGGAATTAGTTTTTGTAAAGTGGAGATCTTCTACAATACTTTGAATTCACATGCATTTTTTTCTTCTTCTCAATACCAATTATTTTCACAGTTTTAGAAATGATGCTTTCCACAAGGATCTTCAACGTCCTTTCAAGGTTAACTAGATTTTGGCGAAGTAATTGAATGTACCATCATACTCAAATGTACAAAATTAATAACCACGTGAAGAACAAATATAAAAATCTAATTACAATAAAGACATATCTATTTTACAGAATTTGGACATTGTCACCCCAACATTGGAATCTCTATAGGAGGAATTGTCAAACTTTTTTGGAGATGCTCATAGAAAGAAAGATTTGACTGTGGATGATTCCTGCATATTTCTACAACTAAATTTACAAAATTCATCGCCAATATTTTTCAATGAATGATCATGTAAAACCATGAAAAATTAAAAATCCACCATAAATGGAGTTTTGGATTTTCAAACTAAAATTTGGTATGCGTATTTGGATTGCTCAAGGATGCAATGATAATTATGCTTTACAATATCTATCCTTTAAATCAATTTGTTTGTTTGTATTGTTTGTTACGTTGAGATCTCCCGGACCGTGCATCCCCGGTGGCGTGCTTGGTATCGTCAGAAAGCCCTCAGCAAGGAGGGGTGCACAAGCTTTGTTTCGTGGCGTTCCAACCTACAGGGTGAGAGTTATTGAATTTTGAAGTTTTTAATGCATCTAGAAATTAGAAAATTACTTTAACTTTGATTTTACCCGTGTCAACGGCACAGGGCACACTATGGTAGAGGGACCCATTCCTAACCAGTGACCCATTCCCGACCTATAGGTGCACGTATTTCTGACCATGCTTAGAATGTTTTTTTTTTTCATTTTCAAGGTTGGAACTGGTAAATACATGACATATGTCCCAAGTTGTGGAAAAAAAAGTACGAAATAATGATTAGGTAGAAAGTTATTGAATGATCGAAATTGGAAGACTCTACATATTGGCCATGGGTCGAGCGCAACTTTTGCCTTGCAAAATTCATTGTAAATTGACTTTGGGTGATAAAATTCCCAAAATTTGGGCAATCCCCGTCATTTCTGTCTCTACACCTGCAGGAATTTTTCTTTCGCCTTCAAGTACCCCACATCATGTCCGTAGGTGCTTATTCGGTCGGTTATGGGTCCCTCTACCATACTACCAATTATGATCCACATTGTACAAAAAAAAATTGAATGCCTCGAACTAGCAGTTTGCAAGATTATTGTAGGTGACTATACTCTACAAAACACATTCAGTCTTGAAACACATTGCAAGTCAGTGACTGGATACAAAATGAATAATTTCGAAGAAAAATTCAGTCCATCTCTACTGAAATCCCAAATTGTACGCCACCATTCCCATCGTTGCTACTATCTCAATCTTTCTCAAAATTGCACAACACAAACGGGCAATAAACGAAGGCTAAAAATATGAGCAAAGAGGACACCAAAGTCGAATGACAATCAACACTACTTCCTCATCTGTACATGATTACCAGTGTGTTAACCACCATAAATGCACTCACCTTGAAAATCCTACCTAGAGGTGCACAAAATCACGCCTGCTGATTTGGCCTAAACCTATATACAGCTCACCTTACAGCTCTTCATTCTTCGTCACCTTAATGCCATGATGTAATTCTTCATACTGTTCCGGACTAATACCTATTTGAGGTTCTATTGGAGGTACCTTCCCAGCTTCTTTAAATAAAGCTATCTTTTCGGCTTCTATTTGAGCTATTGTCAAGTCATTGAGAGGTCCGTCCTCAGGCTTCTCTGGTCCTTGTTCAAAGTAGCCATCAGGCTTCCCAGTCTCCGGGTGTTTCTTCTCTAGCTCGTCCACCTCTTCTGGATCCTTCGAGGTAGTAGTGTCTTCTGAACTGTCCAACTCATCCAGTCCTGCTACTTCGCCAAACAGGGTTTTGAACAACTCACGGTGACAACGGTCACAGTTGAAAAACCAGGAATAATGTCCCTCTCCCTCCAGCTTGTGGAGATCTACTTGCGGGAGTACTCGCTTTACATACTCGCTCATAACCAAAGGCACCACCTTGTCCTCCGTTCCCTGMAAACACATAAAAGAATACAACCTCAAATCGCAATACAGTCTAAGAATCCTCAAGCGAGTGTAAGTATCCAATTGCACCATCACCTGCAGCAGTAAAATGATATCTTGACGCCAATCACTTCTGCTGCTATCTGAATAAACCATTGACTTCACCAACAATAAATTGTCCAAATAAAATGGCACTGAGAAGAGGTGGTAGAAATGCTGTCGTACATGAAAAATATGGATTGGTCCGGAAAAGCCAGGTAGCTCGGAGCCTCCAAAGAAAAAGAGAATCCGCTTGAAGATACTTGGCTTTTCTACCTTGGGACGAATATCCGACAGTTGGAAGCCCCAGTCCTTAGCCTGAAGGATAAAGTCCTGAGCGTGTGGCTTAAGATCTCCCGAGCGCACAGACTCCCTGATTGATCGCTCCCACACTTCACCGAAAGCATCTGTCTCTAGCAGAGCTCGATCCTGCAAAGCAGATTGCAAGTAAGAGGAGGTCCAATTGAAATGAACATCCTTTCAACTTCACAATTAAAAAGGACAACCAAGAACCTCTGTACTCTAAATGTAAATAATAGGGTAGGATTTAGTCACCTTTGAGTTGACGCGCTTTTTGAAGTTCTTCATGTACTTATTGATCTTCGTGGCCTTGCTTTTGAATTGTCCAGGAACAAAAGAAGGCCAGTGCCGAGCATACTGGAACGTTGTCTTCAACCCCGGCATACCAGCCCGACCTCGCAAGCAAGCAAGCTGCTGGCTGGACTCCGAAGCAAGCGCGGACTACGGACAGGAGAGAGACGGCGGGGGCGAGCTGCATTGGGGACGACACCTTGGGAGGCGCCACGTTGCGTCGAAATGGAGGACTCTGACTGGATGAGTGGGGGAGCGTGCGGATCATACGAACTGAACTTAAGGGCTGAGGGGTTTCATCCATCCTTCAAGATTTCATTCGTTTTTCAGCCCCGAAGTGTCTGAGACGGATGTAATCATCCAGTCATTATGACGCAAGTCAAAAAGTTGCCCATAAAGTGGGTTACTGGGGTCGGGGTGAACTGGGGTCGGGGTGAACTGGGGTCGGGGTGAACTGGGGTCGGGGTGAACTGGGGTCGGGGTGAACTGGGGTCGGGGTGAACTGGGGTCCAGTCTATAAGGTAAGGCGGCCCATTGTGGTCAGAATTTGGAGTTTGGCCTCATGCTACAGTTGAAATTTTTGAATTTTTTCCCCACTCAAAGACAAGTGTGAGAAACAGCAAGTGCAATTGAAATTATATTCTTTTGATAAAGTATGAATTTGCTAGGAATTTTTGAAGTGTTCAGTGTTCCATGGCCCAACAGGGTCTATAGACGACCTCATAGGCAACAAAATGTGAATCCATGATGGTCATCTCACTACCTAATGCGATTACAATATTTTCTAACTTGGAATGCCTAAAAAAACAATCCTTGTAATGAATTTCACATTGAAAAGTTGGAAGTGCCTTGTGTGGTCACTAATCACTCCATCACTATCATGTAAGACATTGATTGTGGCCAGGATCTCACAAAACTAAAAAAACCACAATGGGGCCACTTCCTAGGTGACCACTATGGAAGAAATAACAACAATGGGCCGTCTTACCTTAGTACCCCCAACGAGCTAAATGGGAAGGTGTAACAATGCATGAATGTAAAAAAAAGCTCCCCTAATTTGTGCTGTAATAATTTTGTGATTCCCTGTCAGAAGGAAAATGTAAAAGTTGCCTCCTATTTTGTGCCGCATCAATTTTGTATTGGAGGTAGAATCACCCATAACCGATCGAATAAGGAATTTTGGACAAATTTGAAGCAATGCAATGCAAGGTAAATATTTTTAGAGGTGTGTTGATAAAAATGATGGGGATTGCAAAAACTTTGGTAATTTTATTGCATGAATTGAAATTACTATGAATTTTCAAAGGCAAAAAGTGCACCGGACCCATTGCCAATCTCTAGACTCTTCCAATTCCAATCACTCTAAAAACTACTTTTCTGCACACTAAGTTGGGACATGTGGCATGAACTTTTAGTCCCAACTTTGAAAAAAAAAAAAAAAAAATTTGGCCTTGGTTGGTAATACATTAGTCCATAGGTTGGTTATTGGACCCAGATCGGGAATGAGTGGTTCACCTCCAATAGCAAATTTGGGGCATGTGATTGCAAATATGAATTCAAAATTTGCAAATTTATCATGTTTAAATTTTTTTCTAAATCTAGCATTTTTTCCAAGGATAAAAAACGGGGCGATGAGGGGGTCAATTCGCCTTGGCCTTGATTTAGAGGCCCCTTCACTTGGCCAAGGTGGACTGGCCCCTTGCTTGGCTACTCCAAGTAATTCGAGGGGTGCAAGTAAAATAAAAGCCCTCTATTTGGGGCTTGATCAACTTACCTTGTACATCTCTCCAAATTAATTAGGGGCCTCTGATTGCAAATATGAATTCAGAATTTGCAAATTTTATCATGCGTGGAAAATTTAAAAAAATTAGGATTTTACCGTGTGGCCAAGCGAGGGGGTCAGTTCACCCTAGCCCCTCGCTTGGCCCCTCAAAAAAACACTCAAATCTTTTATTCTCCATGCCTAATAAAATTTTCAAATTTCTGAATTCATATTTGCAATTAGAGGCTCCAAATCCATCTTTAAAAATCAGGTTGTTTGTTTTGTTTTGTTTTGTATATTTTGTTTGTTACATTGAGATCTCCCAGACCGTGTGTCTCGGGTGGCGTGCTTGGTACTGTCGGAAAGCCCTCGGCGAGGAGGGTTGCACGGGCTTGGTTTCGTGGCGTTCTGATCTACGGGATGAAAGTTAATGTATTTCAAAGTTTTAAATGAATCAAAAAATTTAGAAAATTACTTTTACTTTCGTTTTGCTTGTGGCAACGGCACAGAGCACACTAGTTACCTTTGAAGGGTGTATGAGGTAAATTGAACAAGTACAAAACAATTTTTTTTTTCACTTGCACTCCTAGAATGACTTAGAGGGGCAAGGAAGGGGATCAGCTCACTCCAACCCTCCAACTCTCCAAGTCATTCTAAGGGTGCAAGTAAAGAAAAAGCCCCTATTTTTTGCTTGATTATCTTACCTTATACACTTCCCCTAGCTAATTTTGGGGCCTCTGTTTCAAAATTTGAATTCAAAATTTGCAAATTTATCATGTGGAAATTAAAATTTCAGCGTTTCTTTAGGGGCCAAGCAAGGAATCAGATCACCCCCAGCCCTCTGAAGTGTGGACACCCCCAAAAGCCACTTTTTACTATATGTAGTTATTATTATTGCCCAAATGTAGTTATTATTACGTAGTTACAATTTCTGTCAGAAATTTATTTGAGATTGGAAGGATTGGTTTGGCAAATCATTTATTCCAAATAAGTAAAAGTCTACAATTGAAGTGTATATTTCATATTTTCATCATTTGCCAATGGATGTGATATAAATTAARGACTGTAGATTTTTTTCATGATTAGTTTAATATCAAACTTATGTCTACATGGCAAAAATAACAACTATTGTAATTATGATTTTGATTCCATCTATATACACTATCTTAAATGAACGGGAATAAATTACTACTACATGATCGGGTGTTTTGAGTGAGTTTTTAAGTACAATCCTAGTAGTAAGATTATAAATAATGACCTTTCAAGAGACTTTTAGTAAAACTTTACTAAAAATTACCTTGGTTATAGACCAATGTCCTTCTAAGGTTAATTGGATTTTCTAGTTTAATTTTGGAAAAATTAAATCTTAAAGTTATCAAGAAGTTTTCTAAAATTACAACTTTCTTCAGAATAAAATTTGTAAATTGTAAAGTTTGCAATGCAGATTTTAGTTCAACCAGATAGTGCAGAAGATATCAAAATCAAATGTTATTGATCCTAATCAATACTATTAAGTCAATTGTTTATTTGTGACATACATCATAGTCTCCTAAACCATCAAGAAAGTGAGGGAGATTCAATGTCATTGGACAACCCTCAAGGAGTGTGTATGCATAAAACAAGTTTCGCAGCATTCCAACTCACGATACAAAAGATATTTCCAATTTCAAAGCTTCTATCATATTAGGAATTGAGAAAATTACTTGCAAAGAGCAATTGGGTTGTTTGGATCTTTTCAATTGATGAGCAAGAAGGGGCACCTTTGGTATTAGCAAATAGCCATTGGAAGGTATACCTGCCCAAAGCAAATTTCACACTGTTCCAAATGACACTATAAATATGGTGTTCTAAACTTTTTATAGACCTCAAAAATTAGAAAATTTCAAATACATATACACATACATATTTTGGTTGCAAAAAACCATTGGGTTGACAAGCTCAAAGGTCACTGAGCTAAAGAATGTTTTGATGAGTCAACATTGAGCCAATAATGACCCCTCCCCCCAACTTAGGGGGTGCTTAAGCATAGCTCTTGTAAAAAACATAATTCCTCGTTTGTGGAGAATAATTTTGATGATCCTCATTGTTGAAATGAAAGAAGACTTATGTGACTATCCACTCAACTATCCACTCAAAAGATGCAAACTTACTATTCTTGAAAATTGAACCACCACCCTAAGAAAAAAATAAGAAACATCAAATCAAACATACATATACAATACATATATGGCATACTAAATATGGTACAATATAGATACATATACAATATATGGGATACGGATATACATATGGTACAATAAAGATACGGGATATGAGATATGGACATATCCCATATTTTTTGCAACTCAAATCCAAACAAATCAAATTATAAGATGAGGGGGGGAGGGGGCAAATAAATCATTAAATTTTTTTTTTAATGGGGTCTTTTGAGTGAATGGAGGGGAGTCGCGTTAATTGAAATGCACGAGTCCCTCACTATCCACTATCCACTCAAAAGAAAGCTCCCAAATGAAAGTAACTTTCTTATGAACAACTGATCAATGAAATTGTACAATTTTTGAGAAAATGCCACCATTGATAAGAATAATGGAAGATGTTTGGTTAGTTGGAACTTTGAACTTAAGTTGTAATCAAAATGTTCAAAAAGTGATCCAAAAACTCTGATGCATTTTCCACATGTATATGTCATCATGATTTGATGTGTAAGTTTTTTCAAATCATTTTGAGGTGTGGAAAATAAATATGAGTATCTTGATTGATGGTCTAGAATGCCTTCTCCATTCTAAAAAACTCAACACAAATTGCACATTGTTTTGATCATTTCTTAAATGGATTGCACTTATAGATTCAACACAAAAAATCATGTAGGATTCTTTTTGTTGTTCATTACAAATTCAACACAAAAAATCGTGTAGGATTCTTTTTGTTGTTCACAAATTGTCAGTGAGGTTTATATTTCAAATTTTCCAGAAATGTAGATACAAATAATGGCATTGGGGGTACTTTGGGGATCAACTTTACCTTTTATTGCATTTTCACTTTTTGTATTTCCTTCACTTTCACTCCGTCACATAATTACTCACCTTTTCATGTTTACTATTTTCGTATGCCTAATAATTCACTTTTTTAAAACACGGAGTTCAGATACTACAAACCGAAAGATTGCTGTTACAAGTTTTGTCTGGAGGTAGAGTAAAGGTCTCGAGGCTGGCTGTTGGAAATCACACTGACATTTGCCGTCGGTGCTGTAAATTTCATACGATGCTCTCATTGTGGAAACATCAAAGCTTCAGGCAGTAATGAGATGAATATCAAGTCGAATTGAATTACAATGTCATAATTAACAAAAGCGAAGGATGTTATTTCATGTGGGAATAGACTAAGTTAGAATCTCCATGGCAGAACCAAAATAGGTGCCCAATCGTCACAACCATATAGAGCGCAAGAAGGACTGCCTATTAACAATTCACATATGAAGAGAGCTGAATTGTTCTCAGAATTGTTGGTGCCCAATCAGCAAAAGAATTATAAACTGAAAGAGGCCATGCCATCACAAAACTCTTGGAGAGGAGCTGCTGCTGTTGCTGCTGCCCTTGATTGGAGGGAGGTTCTTCAGTTTCAGCTGCCGTTGCATCCACTCCCACCCTTCCTCCCCAACCTCTCCTCCGAGACCCCGGACGACTGCCCCACCTGTACAGCACCCCATTTTACAGCAATCCTCCAGAGAGAGGTTATTCAACACGCCATACAAGAACCCGCTTGCAAATAAATCTCCTGCTCCAGTTGTATCCACCGTGGTCGTCTCCCTGATCGCTGGAACACGGACGGTCTCGCCCCTGTGACGCGCAATGCAGCCCTTGGATCCCAACATGACGACAGCTCTCTCACAGTACAAAGAAAGGAAATTCAAGCAAGTCTCGGGACATGGATTCTCCGCGCCTTTGATGAGCTCCCCTGCTTCGTCTTCATTAGCGAAGACCAGGTCCACCTTTCCAGATTCGAGCAAACTCATGAGCCTCGGGCGAAAGTTTCGCACCACCTCAAAGCTGGCAAGGTCCATGGACACTTTGACGCCCTCCTCCTTGCAATGATCTAATTCGAATGATATATTCTACTTATTGTAGGAGCTTGCACATCAGTATTATCGTGCAAAGCATCAGCAGGGGGCGTCACAGCAGTGGAGTAACTTCACTTTCTATCGCATGGAAAACATAAGGTGAACCCTCTCTCTTATAGAGTTGATGAAGCTTGTGACATCTACCTTGTTCATAATAGAGTGCAGTAGTCCTGACATGAGGTAYTTTCAACYGTCGGAGATTCGTTGTGGGCACTAGCAAGATGAATGAGGAGAATTACACGTGTGGGAAGTTACTGGTCCAGACCTTTGCTTAGAGCAATGTCTTGTTGAGGACATCTCAATTGTACATGGACATCAATAGCCAGATGTTATATTTTGAGAAACTCCTATTAGTGCTTTTCCTCGAGGATGTCTAACGTCTTGGTTCGGTTTTTGTTTTGCTGAGCAAAGGATGTGAAAGGAATTTGATTGATATTGGTGGGAATGCAGCGATATCTATTTTGTGGGAGGATTTGGTACCGTGCAATGGGTAGATGTGAAAGAGTACGACTCGGCCCGACCTGATATTATTGCAGCCAACGGGGCTGAGAAGACATTGCGGGTATGCTRTGTGTTTTCTGACAGAAATAATTAATGTCAAATTTGTCATCAACAACATTCATGACATGGTAAAAGATCAATGCATTTATCTTAGCGTGTAACAACCGTCTAGTAACCTCCTACTGTTATTAAGTGTTCTGAATTCCGTCCGGWGCTGCAGGAACTGAATTTTAGGTTTTCAAAGAAGCTAAGAGAGCTTTTATCCTCAGAATCTGAGGTGGATGATGCTGCCCTGATTTCAATAGACAGCAAAGGTGTTGACATTCGTGTCAGGCAGGGCGCCCAGGTAATTGTTTTCTCCATATTGGCAGTTGACTTCAAATCAGTTGCCGGCTTCAGTGTCATACTTCTATTAATTCTAAGAARATGTCTGTTGTTGACATGTTTATGAACTTTTCTGGTGCTTTACATGCGGTTGTGGCGCCTCTCAACGCATTACAGTGTTGAGAATCAAGAGATTATTGCATAGATCTCAAGTGATTGTGTCATGTTATTGCTGGGATGCATCTGAAAGGTAATGGGCTGGGTAACGTAATGGTTTAAACCAGTATCTGATGCTATATTGTTGCACATCTTCTAAAACAGACTCTRTAGTGGGTTGCAAGTACCATTAAGAAGGGCTAGCATTCTGGAATTTAACTTTCTTCTTAACCCTTGAAATTCAGTCCATCAGCTTAAAATCCTGCATTGGCGTTATGATTCTAGTAGCCTCCACTTAGGTTTCCTTGTGCCTACCTCAATTCTCTGACTCATAACAATTCTTTTGGCAGTTCAATGTGCGCCGTATCTCATTCGACGAAACAGGTGGTGTCGAGACTATTGACCAAGCAATTGTGGCTCTCCAGAAGGTTCTGGATAGGGGAGTTCGCTTTTTACACTGAAACTCGTTCCTATTGAGAAGGAAAGAGCCTGCAAATCCTCTACGCAAGCAAGTACAGAAGCTCCCGGAGCGGAGTTATGTTTCGTTCTTAGAAAACGTGACATCGCCAAGCACTGCCAAAGTTTTGACCTCTCGATATGGCATATTGGCATGATACTTTTGGAGGGAACCTCCTTGTTTCTTTCTTTTTTGATTTTAAATACGCAGTTCCGTTACTCGGTGTTAGTGGAATATGCAGAACAGGTGATGAGGAAGTGCAGATTTGGCTTGTAAATCTTTTTTTTTCAGTTTCTCGGAGGTGTTTGTAAGCATCAAGCTGGGACTAATGCCTGCTTGAGAGTGAATCAGTCCGAGAACTTGCCAAGCGAGAAACTTCAATAGGAGAAAATGTACCGGTRTTTAACCTTGTTGTAGAGCTGTTACCAGTACCGCTATTACTAGAAGTAGAACTTGCAAGTCTGTCTGACGGGTGTTTGTATTTTTTGATGTCCATATGACTTGCTGGGTACCGGTATTGATGGAATTAAATGTTAAGTGATCCTTCTACTTTTAGATTAACCCTATATTTCTGTTGTTGCCTGTAGGCATTAAAGACATGATCTCAATGGGGCGGATTGTTCCAAAGCGTAACAGGAAATATGCAGAGTATTATGCTAGTAATTCAATATGCAGTTTTTTTTAGGTCTGAGAATCAAACTGTGAGTTTTGAAATTGAAGACTGATTTGGAAGGAGATCAAAGAATTGGCAATTGTCTACATGATTTCGTTCATCATATCAACAAAACTACATGACTAAATCATCCTAAAAGGTGTCATGGATGAATTCATTGTTAAATGTAGATACAAAGAATACACCTATTGGTTCAATAATTAAAGTATTTTGGTGATTACCTTGATCATGGGGGTTGCATCCTTCCAAGGTTAACTCAATAAGGATGTTGATGATTAAAAGTGTTCATTTGATGACTTTCAACTACAAAAGAAAAATACACACCTATTCAAAGGCAAATACACCTTGGTGACAGGCCCGAGTCCTTTAGCTAGCTACACTAATGATGTTAAATAGTGTATCCATACTAACTATTTTAGAAATGCTATAAGTTTTTACTCTTCATGAATACTTTTACGGAGTGCATGGATCCTAATAGTTCTATAGTTGGGAAAACTTTGTACCTATAGTTGGTAAAAATATTCATTAAGAGTAAAAACTTATGACTGTTTTAAATCAATTAGTGTAGTTAACACTATTTAACATCATTAGTGTAGTTGACTAATGGAGTATTGAGATTCATTCTTTGACTTAATGTAAGAATTAAAAATTTTGTGTTTATTAAAATGCTATATTCTATATATGGTTGATGATAATTTGTTCACTAATACATAATTTCATAGAATTGTTCACTATATTCAATGGCAATATAATGTATCTTGACAAGCATTGTTGTGAAACATATTAACCCCTAAATGCCCAAGGCCTGTTTTCAGCTTCTAGAAATTTGTTCCAAGTTGAACAAAAAAAACAATTTGATAAATTGTATCAATTCTTTTGGATTGTAACCATTCAAATTTAAACTAGACATGTTAGAGATTACATTGGAAAAGAAAAGAAAACAATATCACTTATGAGTTGAAAGATTATAATATTTAACCAAGAGGGTGTCAAAACTAAAAAAAAAATTCAATCCACTTTTCTCATGGGGAATCTAAAAGTTTTTCAATCAAAATATATGAGGTTATAGGGCATATCATATACAACCTCAATCAATTTAAAGCTTCTCAAAACCTACTGTACATTATACTTAACCCCTAAAAGACCATTGTTTGTTCTACGGACAAATGGATCACAGGCACGTACCTACGGTCTCAAATTTTATCCTCATTTTATGAAACTTTTTTTGAAGGAAGAAAAACTGATTAGCTTCGTAAGACTATCATTATTCTTTCAATCGGTGTCTGGTAACAAAAGTTATGTGCAGATAAGCTCAAAAAAGGGAAGAAGGGGCAGCCAAATAAAACTTCAAAAATTTGAGTTTTTTTATTTTTTATTTTTTTCTCATAGATTATATTTTTGCCTACATAGAAAGATTTGATTCATTCCATTTGGATTTGTTCTGGAAAAGTTGTGGGCAATCTTGTTTTTCAGGTAATCTAAGCATCTTTTTGAAAATTTAGTTTGTACAATTAATTTCTGAATGCAATTCTTGCAATTTTTCAAGAAAAAAAAGCTCTACATGGTTTATTTTACTTGTGAAGACAATCTCACCATTTGGGATTAGTGCATTTCAATTCCATCTTAAAGAAATTAATAATTTATATTTCCCTTTTATCTTGTACCTACTTCTATTTAACAATTTTTTAAAGAATAAAAATTAAACTTTTTTGTGTTTATTTATTTTTTCCTAGACTCCCAACAAAATTCTCCACCATAATACTTTAAAGCTCAAAACTCTGTAGTACAAAAAATGAAAGTTAAGAAGGTTCAAAGTCAAATAATCTAGTCCCATAAAGAACTGAAAAACTTGTTTTTTTCTCTTTAAACACATATATCTTTCAATTTGTGTGGTCAAAATTTATGAAATTTTACCACATATTTTCATACTAGTTAGGTATAAGATCCTACAATTAGATATGCAAAAAAAACAATTTTCAAATTATTTTATTCTTTGTTATAAAAATGACAGTTTTGAGTTTTTGGTCCTTTAGTGGTTAAATGAGTTTCCTTATGCAATTTTGTCTCCAAGATCTAAGGTGAAACATCCCATTGCGGTCACATGACCCATAATGGACACCTAATGACCTCATGACAATCTTTTAGACCATGATCAATGTCTAACCTAACCCCCATGGAGTAATTAGTGACCTCATTAGGAACACCCTACTTTTTGAGTGTAAACCATTGGACAAAGTGACTTTTCAAGGCTTTCGACATTAGAAATTATTGTGACCACTTTAGGTGATTAAGATGAGCATATTGGGTACAATTTTTGTTGGTTATCAAGTAGCCTACTGACTCTTTTGGGTAGATCACTTCAAAAATTCATAGCTAATTCATACGTTGTCTGAAAAATATAATTTCAATTGCTCTCACTATTTCTCACACTTATTTTTACGTTGGTTTTGGTGTATATACGTGAGATAGTATAAATGTGGTATACCTGCATTATGTTCATTAAATTTTTGAATACTGTGAGATGATGTTATAATTGCAAAGGATGCCATTTGAATAAACTTGTGTATTTTTAAATTTGAAATAAATTTAATATGATTTTCTAAATCTCATAGCAAGAGTTGTGTGAATGATTTCAACTCCACCCCTTGAGTTAAAATGTACACTTGAATAGGTTTTGATGGCTTCTTTGAATAGTCTATCCTTGAACAGGTTTTTGATGGCTTTTTTGAATAATTTATCCTAGGGGTGCCTATATTGATTCTAATTTGCGCCTTTGCGGCTACACTCTAATTGTAATATCCTTAAACAAATTTAATCACTCAAAGTACTTAAAAGTTAGAAATTGAGGGCTTTTAGCTAACTAAATCAAGTGCTAGATTTAAAAATGAAACTTAAATTAAATCAAAAATTGACCTAATCTAACTTATAGAGCATGATTTGCCCTTCTTATGAAAATGGTAAAATAAACAAAATTGGAATCTTCCTAACAAAAAATATCAATGGATGAAATTCAATTGCAAACTACCTAGAAAACTTCATCCATCAAATTCTACTAGTAAACTAACTCAAAATAAATCCACAGTCTAGTAGTGGTTGATCTTCTAATTAATTCTAATTATCAAATTTGAATTTTAACCTGATTTGAGTCAAGAATGAAAAACTTCATCCAAACTTAATTAGGATCAAACTTCATCCACTCTTCAACTCAATTATTTTCCATCATAAATTTTTTTATCTCAAAACATTGTGGTACAAAATAAGGAGTTGAGACTTAAGAGGATTCAAGGTCAATTACAAGTTCTCGTAGTAAAAGTAGGAAAAAAGCTAGTGTTTTATTCATTATGAAAGAAAATACCTTAAAATTTATTTAGTAGACAGTAGACACTTTTGAAATTTTTTCCTAGGCAATATTCTCTACCTCCAAGTTTTGAAGGCTAAAAATCTTCTAATTCATTAAGTGCATCAGTGTCCAAAAGAAAATTCTATCCTTGAACCTTCAATATTTCAAATGTTAATATTTTCCAATGTATGAGGTCAAACTTCATGAAAATTTTCCCTCATGTTTTTATATAAGATTATAAGTTGACTATCAGATCCTATAATTCAATATTTGAAAATTTAATTTTTTGTTTTCTTGACTCAATGCAATAGAAATATAGAATTATACAATGGCAATTATGAGTGTTTTTTGACGAAAAAGGGATTTTACTATATTCAAGTTGAGGTTAATAATTTCATACAATTTTTATATCTTTTCTACCATGACCAAGAGTCTAAGACAATGGGACAATGCCTTCAAATGTGAGAACGACATTGAGAACTTACATTGAAACAACATTTGACTCTTGAACAAGGGTTTTCTGTGAGACGTTGCTCAAGGAAGTGATTGTGGCTTCACAAACATTGTTTATCTTGGCAAATCCTATTATTAGAAAAAACAAATGTTTGAAAGTTTTGCTCTTTGCAAATTAGAATTTAGAAACGACAATTTTGGAGTGGTGTTTGATAAAAACTTTGGTCCTAGAACTATNTAATTTTTTTGTTTTTTCTAATTTTAAAGTACTTTCAAAAAAGTCAGCCAAACACAACAAAATCGACAAGTGTTTCTTGCAATCACCCAAAACATTGTAGTACAAAATAAGAAGTTGAGACTTATAAAGGATTCAACGTCAMTTACAAGTTTTAGAATGAAAAGCAAAAAAAAGTCAGTGTTTTATTCATTATGAAAAAAATATCTTGAAATTTATATAGTCAACACTTTTAAAATCTTTTCCTAGGCAATATTCTCTAACTCCAAGATTTGAAGGCTAAAAATCCTCTAATTCATTAAGTGCATCAATGTCCAAAAGAAAATTCTTTCTTTCAAACTTCAAAATTTCAAATGTTAATATTTTCCAATCTATGAGCTCAAACTTCATGAAAATTTTCCTTCATGTTTTTATATAAGATTATAATTTGACTATAAGATCCTATAATTCAATATTTGAAAATTTCATTTTTTGTTTTCTTAACTCAATGCAATAGAAATATAGAATTATAGAAATGGCAATCATGAGTGTTTTTTGACAAAAAAGAGGTGTTACTACTTTCAAGTTGAGATTAATAACTTCATACAATTTTTATATCTTTTCTCTTCCTCTACCATGACCAAGAGTCAAAGACGATGGAATAATGCGTTCAAATGTGAGAACATTGAAAATGTACATTGAAGTAACATTTGACTCTTGAATAGGGTTTATTTGTAAGACATTGCTCAAGGGAGTGATTGTGGCTTCACAAACATTGTTTATCAGTGCAAATCCTAGAAGTAGAAGAAACAAATGTTTGAAAGTTTTGCTCTTTGCAATTTAGAAATGACAATTTTGGAGCACTTGGTGTTAGATAATTCATGGTCATAGGACTCGGGGATCATAAAATCTACACAATAAAAATAATTCAATAGTTTACAATATAAATGTTGTGCAATCCGTGCAATACCGGAAGTGTATGGCAGGGTCGGCACTTCTCTGTCGAATACTTATTTTTTGACCCAAAATAAGGTTCACCAGATGCTCAAAATAATTCTATATTGCCAATGTTCTTTACTTCACCATTCCATTTTTTTTTTTTTGGGAAAAATAATTTTCCCTAAAATTTCGGCATGTACTTTTAGAATTATTTTCCCCCTACCCTCCCTGCCCTATACTTCCGGTGATCAGTTTAAGTTTTATGATAAGCTTTCAACCCATCTTCCGGGTGTTTAGTATGGGTGATTCCATTTGAGCACACTGTGTAAGCAATCGTCGTTTGATGAATTCAATAGCAATCAATGAACAATTAGAAGTGCAATTCACCCAACCAGGCCACTTCTAATCACAGAAAATGGAAACAAATAATCACTGGAACTCAATGAGTTTTTGAGCTTTTTATAAAGCAAAAAGGGACCGCAGCAAGATGTCCCTTCACACACGTTTCAAATGTATTGAGCCCGGCCTCAAGACTCACTGGGACTCCATGCAGCGCCTGAATTAATTAGCTGGAACTCCAAGATAAATATTCAGCATATAATTGTATTCATGCCTCGAACAATGCCACAGTAATTATCATTGTTCAAATTAAGTGCTCGAGTATTCGCCCAGGTCTACAAATTACCAATGAAGCGAGCTCGAAGGTATAATTATATCCAATATATACATATTTGCCTCATGCACCAGTAATTGTATACCAGTGAAATTAAGAAACAATCATTCAGTTTATAATCATGAGATGCTTAAATTTGCAATTCTATACATGTACTGTAGCTAGCTCTTGGATTTCGAGTTTCGATAGAGATTCAAATGCTTGACGTTGTGCCGGCTGTTGGTCGATCGAGTTGTTAATTAGTACGTAAGTTCATAACACCCGTACATGAAATTCTTGGAAGGGGACATGCATGGGGTTCGATCAACGAGCCACAGAGTCACGGATTGGGCATTGGACAACATACATACATTCATGATCGAGCCATATTTATATAACTTGGTTAACAATCAATTCGTAGAAATGAAACTCGTCAGGAGCTGGCTATGTGTTAATTAATTTCGATCGATCCAGTCTGATCGATGTGGGAATTTGATCGATACACCCAACGATCCATCTAGCTAGACAGGTCCACAGCATGCCTTTAATTCGATCGAAATGTGTATAGCTCGTGGAAAATATATACACGTAACTATGCGGACTGTTCAATATGGCCGTCACTCTCGAAGTTCGTATCGAATTTTGACGTACTCAGTGACTTAATTTGTAGTAGAAGCGTTGCTGGCTGATTCTGTGTATTTGGACTAAAAGAGTGTCACTCACTCTGACCCGTGCAAGACGAATCGTGTGGGCCTGCAGCTAACGCGACATGAAGTGATTGGCTAGGCTATTCTTTAATTTCTGTCTGGACCAGGAGGAGTGTAATTCAAACTACTTGAGGGTAAAACTCCGTGATCGACGTCCTGCAGTCAGGTCACACTTCGATAATATCCCGTTCAAGCCCAAATTAAAGAATCAAGCAAGAAGATT